>JAVIWB010004541.1:0-59943 GCA_031893035.1 Dermolepida albohirtum | reverse complement strand
TAAACTATGATATGCAGCTTTCACATTAGCCAAAACACCTTTCCTCTTGCCAATTTGTCTTATTGCATTACGTGTTTGCTTCATTGCTCGCATAAGCGACATAGCACCACCAAATCGATTACCCCTTCTACTTCTTCTCCTACCCTTGCTTCTGCTTCCTTTGACACTACCATCCCTTAGACTTCTTCTATACTGGCTCCACATACCCAGACCCAATTTTGTTTTTCCTTTCATAGCAACAGCAAATAATGAAGCAGCTAATCTTTCTCCTAAACCTGCGTCTTTACTCTTAATTCGCCCAATAGCCTTTTGGTATAATTTCTCGTCTGCAACGTGACGATCCAATAAATCGTTTGAATGAGAATAAGAAATATCGTGCTCTCTACAAGCCTCATCCAAAAAATTCACACCCTTATCACCTCTTTCAAGACGTTCTTTTAATTTCGTTCCAGGACCACAAAATCTATATCCAGGTATATGTAATTCCATTGGAAGCTTATTTATGACAGTATTGACCTTTCCTTCTCCCTTTCCGATCTAAACTACTACGCTCCCCCTCAACCCTATTATATTAAAAAGGAATCGTCTTCATTAATAACAAATGATATAATAACACATAACAACCAACCATACCTCATACACACTCCAACTTTGATTTTTAAAACTAATAAAGAATATAAATACTCATTTTAATTTTATATTAATTATTAGTATAGAATTAAACATAAATACAATAATTATTTATTTTTAATTTGGATATACATATATATATATTTTACAATTTTATATTGATTTTCAATAAATTAACATCATTATAAATTTTTTGCAACCCATGTACGACTCGTTTGTTATGTAAACACACTCAGACGTCACTCCATTAAATATTTTTTCTATTTCATTTCTATTTCATCACTTACATCTTCTCCACTTCTACCCAAGCGATCTACCAATTCCTTATAAAATTCACCATATTTTAAGTTTGTTAAAAGTGTTAATCGAAATTCCACCACATATTCTAAACGACATAGTTCCAACAAACCTTCATACGCTAAATATAGAAACGCTCCATCTTTCTCTATTTTCAATATTCTAGTCGATCCAATTTGCAAATTAAAACTACTAATAACTGCAAATACTCCATTGCAATATTTAAAATATTTTTTCAACTTCGCAGTCTCTAATCAAAATCGATCCCACTCTTCAACATTAAAGAGCACACATTGCTTGATGATTATTCACTATTTTTCTGTATCGTAATGCTATGATAGACGCTATCAAGGAATCGTTCATTAATAACACAGAATCTGCCTGATGATTGGTCAATCCATGAAACATATGTAGTAGATAGGGTGTTATTAATAATAGAATGATTCCTTTTAACATTCTTTTAATTGGCAAATAGCCGTGATGCATTGCCATCTGTCTATCCGCTCTGGTAACTTAGTTCCCGACATTGCGAGACAGATGCACTCTCGCTTTTTTGTTCAATTCATTGGACGTGAGAGGGAGGCATGATGATTATTCACTATTTTTCTGTATCGTAATGATATGATAGACACTATCAAGGAATCGTTCATTAATAACACAGAATCTGCCTGATGATTGGTCAATCCATGAAACATATGTAGTAGATACTGTGTTATTAATAATAGAATGATTCCTTTTAACATTCTTTTAATTGGCAAATAGCCGTGGTGCATTGCCATCTGTCTATACGCTCTGGTAACTTAGTTCCCGACATTGCGAGACAGATGCACTCTCGCTTTTTCGTTCAATTCATTGGACGTGAGAGGGAGGCATGATGATTATTCACTATTTTTCTGTATCGTAATGATATGATAGACGCTGTCAAGGAATCGTTCATTAATAACACAAAATCTGCCTGATGATTGGTCAATCCATGAAACATATGTAGTAGATAGGGTGTTATTAATAATAGAATGATTCCTTTTAATATTCTTTTAATTGGCAAATAGCCGTGATGCATTGCCATCTGTCTATACGCTCTGGTAACTTAGTTCCCGACATTGCGAGACAGATGCACTCTCGCTTTTTCGTTCGATTAATTGGACGTGAGAGGGGGGCATGATGATTATTCACTATTTTTCTGTATCGTAATGATATGACAGACGCTATCAAGGAATCGTTCATTAATAACACATAATCTGCCTGACTATTGGTCAATCCATGAAACATATGTAGTAGATAGGGTGTTATTAATAATAGAATGATTCCTTTTAACATTCTTTTAATTGGCAAATAGCCGTGATGCATTGCCATCTGTCTATACGCTCTGGTAACTTAGTTCCCGACATTGCGAGACAGATGCACTCTCGCTTTTTCGTTCAATTCATTGGACGTGAGAGGGAGGCATGATGATTATTCACCCATTAATTAATTATTCATATTATTACCTCTGCTTGCATTTTCTTTATCTAAAATTCTTATACCTATTTTTTATTACTATTACTACTATTACGGAGACTAAAAGGATTTTAATCCAATTAGAGGGGTTTAAATATGATAATTTATTTAATTATTCTATTACTTGAAATATGCATCATGATTCTTATATATACTTTTTTTTCTTCGTCTCTAATGTTTGAAACATATCATTCTCTTAACAATGTTTTAACAACAAATTTTTCACCTCATCTTATATTAAAATTTAAAAAAAGCCATTTATTTAACTTTAATCCAGAAGCCTTCCCTTTACGCCATTTTGTTATCGCTTTTTCAAGAGGTATCGATGGAATCGAAAGCTTCAGTCAGGTACAAGTTCCATAAGGTTGGCCGTTCGGAACTAACCTATTTGAATTGCCGGCCGTTCGAAAACTGCCATGATGAGAATGCTAGAAATTTGAGGTTATGTTCGTGCGGCAATTCAATTTAATAATGGAGTATTACATAGTTAAGCAATGGGTGCGTGCTGTGAGATTTTTTTAATTAAAATAACTCATCAATTGTGGCCACTTTATGAAAAATTAGCACAAGAAGTCGGTCGCTGCAATGTGCCAACTGCTTGTGATAGAGAATATCGAGCCAGTTCAAGAAAATGTTCACGATAACAAAAAGCCAGTGTGTCCAGGAAGTGAATATTTGTTACGCCTCATTATAAAAAATTTTTAGAGTAAACATACATTTAAAACCATTCTGTATTCAACTAGTGCCTGAATTAAAACCCTTAAACCATCAAAAATATCGGAAATTCAGTAATTCCATGCTCATAATCAGAAGTTGATAATTAAGCATATTTATATACTATGGTATACTGGAAGTTATTCTCGTCACTGAGGAGCGACGTCGGGCAAGAAGTTGTATGCCTCGACATTGGAAGTACTAAACTTGGAAAATATTTAGTTTCAACAATCAACATGGTAGTACTGACACCACAGTTTCCACAAAATTTAATCTCGTGACATCGTTTGGAGGCCAGCTCCCTAACTTGACTGTTCCTGTTTCCTTCCAACTTATAATAGTTGCTATCGCAATAATGGAAAATGCTATTGTTATTAAAAGGGCACACGTCTGTAGAGTTTCCAGAGGAGGATACATAGAAGATATGTTCCGCACACAATTGCTAAGTAGTAAAATATAAAATTGGCATTATTTTTTATTTTTCTTATAAAATATTTCAACAGAAATTTAGTCACATACATATAGCTCACTCGATACAAGCTTGTGCACAATACATTTGTAAACAAGTTTTTATTGTGGTTCTTTAAAATGAAGGCTTTTGAGAGCTTTTTAAAGTCCTTTTTGATTTAAGAAAAACATCACTTATCAAAAGTATATGTGTCGGTATTGGACTGAATTAAATTTTAATTGTTTGTCTGGAGATACGGAGTAAAGAACTACTTACATATTTAAATAAAATTTTGACCACTTGCAGAGTAAATTTTAACTGACAAATGATACATTTTACAACAGTGGAAAATTTAGTATTAAAAAATCATTAAAATTATTTTGTGTTTTAAAACTTATACGCTTTGACCCTGGACACTTATATCCTTTAAAAGTTAATTACAGGCAACAGTTACATTTATTTAATATACAAAAATGGAGACATATTGACAAAAATTCTATTCTAAATTTCTAAATATGTACAAAGACAACTGAAAATAAAAACAGCAAAGTATGAATTGAATAAAATTTTTTAGATATACCAAGTGTCCCATGACATGATTGCCACGGCTTAAGGATATGTTACTGAAACATTTAAATTTGAAAATGCCTAATGAACATATGTTCAAAACTCTAGTGTATCTGAGCTACACATTTACTTCATTAGGAAAGAAATCAATAACGCCAGAAATTCACATTGCCGGGCACTTGAAATTCCACGACAAACTCGGGAATTCTATTTTAAAGACAGATTTTTAGTGAACGTTTGGTGTGGTATTATTAAAGACTGTCTCGATTTTCCGTTTATAATCGAAGAGAGTCTCACGGCAGTTAGGTAAAGAAGACGAATGTGGATACAGCACGATGACACCCTTTCCATAATTTGGTAGATAAGTAATAGATTTTCTTAATCAAATTTATATGAACTGGTGGATTGGAAGAGGTTCAGCAGTCGCTTGACCACCAAGGTCATCCCATTTAATTTCTCTAGATTATTTTTTGATAGGGAGGCAGATAACTTTGGTTTATATAGAACAATCTGAAAACAGAGAATGACTGGTTTCTAAAATTATGAATGCCGCAGAAACTACATATTTATGTTGATCTTAAGTTGTTGGCGGAACTACCTCTTCAATTCTAAGAAGAGCTAGACTGTGTATGCAGGAACTGGGCGAACATTTTGAAAATTTAATTCAATAAAGCAGCTAAATTTTAAATGTTTTTCAATAAGATTTTTTGTAACGGTATTTAATACCTGCATTAGTAAGATTATTTAAAACTACAAATGCTTTTGCCTAGTTACGATAGAGTTTTGGATATATGTTCATTAGACATTTTTAACTTGAAATTGCTTTAGTAACACGTCCTTAAGCTGAGGCAGTTATGTAGATATGGTATATATATATATATACTTGACAATTTTAAAATTAATTTTATATTATACAAGAATACGTGAATGCAACAGTTCTGGACAAAGTACTTGAAATAATAATTATAATAAAATATTATATTCTAAGAGTTACTGACGTAAATACTGTTTCTGGGAAATATTAGCGAAACAGTTTTCATACTAGAACACACATGCATTCAAAACAATAAAGAACAGCGAGAGAGAGACACTGCTAATTTTGCCAAACTGCTTTCCATAAATCTAAGCTGTATGGCAAAAAGAAAATATAATTCGCTTATGTTTGCTTATTGGGAATTTTTTTTAGTGAAGGCAAGTTAAATTTTTAAATTTAAAAGAAATTACTCGTAAAGTATTCTTATATTTTAGATGAAATAAAAATAACAGCTACACTAATTATAGCACTATGTAGATAACAAACGCTGCAGACCGTGTCATTTACATTTGGGTGCCATGAATGAAGTCATTCAAGGGTATAAATTTCTTTATTTGCAAATAAAACTGTATATGAAAATCTTCTCATACTCTGTCCAACACCCTATCGTTGCGGACGTAAAGTTTATCTTTATTACTGTAACATAAACATAGAATCCATAATGGGAAGCATGAAATGTTCGTACAACTATTTCCGAAAGCTCGTAAACGTTCCCGCTTCAATAAAAAACTGTGCGCATAAACACCAGTAATTATACACACTCATATCTGCAGATAAGCTGTCATAGATCATAAAAATAAATTGTGGACTAATTTCCCTAAGGATTGCATTATATTTTCAAGCGTGTTTTCCATGAATCATGTTTCAGTTTGTTGATCGATTAATGTCTGGAAGAATCTACACATTACTAATTCCATTTTATTACATTTTATAGATTTCAATTTTATATTTATATCGTCACAAATGTTTGTTAGTTTGTTTTCAAAGTCGTTAAATGAGGGCTTGAATAACCAAATGTGTCTTATGCAATTGTAAATCTATTGAATACTTGTTTTGTAATAACTTACAGTACTACCATCTATGTAAGTATTACACCGACTTCTCTTCTAAAACGATTTTGTAATTTTGAAATACAATTTTTCTTTTTTGCTACTTCGTCAATATTCAGCTGCTTTTCTTTTACACTCTAGATCTTGTATTTGTATATATTGCTATTAATAGAAATCTTTAAGTTCTTCGTAACTTCTCACATGTCTCCACTATTTCTGCAACAAAATCATAAAAAAATTCTAGTCCATATGATAATCATTCATCGTATTGTATTAGTTATTTTTAATTTTGTATTTAAACAATAAAATCGAAATCGTGTAAAGACAACGATGATGCTAAAATAACAATACGTACATATATCCGTTCTAAATTATATTCTCAAACAAATATAATTATCACTATATAAATATTTTTACTGCCTAAAAATGGGGATTGGAAGCAGTATAATATGTTCTTATGGCCTAAGCATATCCTTATTCAAAAGGACTAGCAGATAATTCTTAGGTGCAACCGTGAAAATATATGAAACTAACGAATAAATAGAAACAGCTCGATTTTCTATGATTGGTTTAAGTCTTTCAAATTTCTTGATATAAGAACCGAGAAATGGTTAAGTTATGTGTCGTCCCGGATTAAACACTTGGCCATTAATTTTCACCTCTTTGAAATATCACTTTGATTCTAGAATAGATGATAAACTTTAACGTCCGATTTTTTTCACATGGAAAGAAGTTGCAATGAGACTTTATTAAGTGTTTCAAATAAATAATATTTTGAATGATATATTAAGGACCAAATTTAATTTGAAAGAACGTTTGCACCTGCCTATGAAAATAAATAAATTATTTAAACATATTAACAAAAAGGAATCGAAAATACTTATAATATAATAATATAATGAGGGTGCCTGAAATTCTTTATTATGTTTTCTTTGAGTTTTGGCTACAAAATTATCACTGTCTAGGGAATCGTTTAGACATACGCAAATAAAAATGGTATGAAATTAAAGAATACATAAAAAGTATAACAAAAATTAAAAAAGGAGATAGAAATTACATTCAAGCTGAATTAGCGTATTCTCTATTAGACGATATTGGATCATTCTGCTGATACTATACCGTTAGCAGGAAGAGCAAATTTAAAAGAACCGCTATTTTTTGGTGCAATTTGATGAGTTAGTAAACGCCTCAAAAGATACTGCTTCAGATTACACTCAGTAACTATTTGATATTATATTTGAAATAAATCATTTGTTGTTGACAGAGAAATGACCGAAACGCGTTTCGTGCAATACCACCATTCTTCAGCCGGTCTGACTCCATGGACAATGATAAATCGAACGATCGATACACAATCAAATGACATCAAAATCAGTGAAGGGCACTATACACCGTCTTACGGATTGAGCAGCAAGTTGATCGACCGATTGATGTAATGTTTTCAACCCACGTTGAATTGCCAAGCCATTAACATACGTTACCGAATTCTAAGCATGTGTCACGGCGATTTAAAGAACCGCTAAATAAATGCAATTAATTATTTGTTGTCGATAGAGAACTGACCAAGCCAAGGAAGAATGGAACAATAGATATACAATCAAATGACATAAAAGTCAGTGAAGGGCAGTAGGCTGATCGACCGAACAATGTAATGTCTTAAACCTATCTTAGATGGCCAAACTATCAACATACGTGACTGAATTCTCGACATGTGCCACCACGACTTGAACAACTACTAAATAAAGGAAATTAAGCATTTTCTGTCGATAGGGAACTGACCGAGACGCGTTTCGTGGACTGTCACCACTCTTCAGTCGATCAGATGTGTACAGTGCCTTTCACTGATTTTCATGTCATTTGATTATGTATGTATATCAATCCTTATATTCATTGTTGTCGATAGTGTCTCAACGGGAAGCTAACATAATTATAAAAAAAACATTTTTCGCGATTTTTATGCTAAGATAAATACCGGCAAATCGTAGCATTATTTAATGGCTTACTCGCTTATAAATTTTAAATAAATTCGTTGGAGTCGTTTTGTAGTTTTGTTTCTACACTATTTGTAAGCTATCTATTCTCGAATTTTCTCAGAAAACAAATAGAACTATATTACAGTATTATTTATTGTTTATTTACTTACTAAATGAAAACGAAATCGTTGCAGCCGTTTTTGAAAAAATCGCGTTTTTCTGTTTCAATAAATTATTCACTCTGGAATTTTTCCATAGAAACGAAATATAGCTTTATAATCTATTTAATTATAAAATTTAAACAAAATTGTTAGAATTGTTTATTTTTTATTCCAATATCGTTCTTCTATTTTTCTTGAAGAACAAAAGCAACATATATTTACTGTTTATTTTTTTATTAAATTTAAACAAAATCTTTAAAGCTTTCCTTCACCTTCGACTGGAACTACGTCTCGATATCTTTGCTACCCACATTCCGTCACCACTTCTATTGACATCTTAACTGCTGCTACTGCTTTCGTTGCTGCACTGAGTTTGGTGTATGTCTGTGGTGGATGTATTTATATAGGTATTAGTCATGTGTCAATGGAACGTTACCGTTACGATTGATTTGTTTCGCGATATAGTATTGCCAGGCATTGTGCAGGGGGTAACCGTTATCGCGGTTTAGGTTAGGTTTAGGGCCATAGTAATAATTAGTGTGGAATAGGATTTTAATGGAACTGAACTGTTCAGCAAGTGCAGAATTAGTTACGCGTGACAGCCTAGTACAACGGTCATGTTTTGAAACACGAGTGCTAACAAACCGCTTTGTTTCGCCAATACACTGCCGATGAGCAAGGAATCCTGTACAAATCATTTGATCCTAGCGAAAGGTGGTCTTTTACTGAAGACGGGTTTGAAAGTTTAGAATGAGGTTTAAAGGTGATTTTAATTTGGTTTTTGAGAAGTATCTTATTGATGACATGGGGCTTTGGAGAGGGGGGATAATATCTGTTGAGTATTGGGTAGCGAAACTCTAAAATTAAGTTAAATTGTTGTCTGTAAGAACGTTGGTCATGTGACTTAATTCCTGCTATGGAGAATATTGGTCAGATATGTTAAAAGCTGTTTGGACTAATGAGTTAATGTCACTCTTTTATTGGGCGGAAGGATGATGGAAAAGGACATTTAGATACCGGTCAGTGTGTGTGGGTTTGCGATAAATTGAATATCCTAGTGAACCATCAATACGGGATTTATCAAGACGTATAGGAAAGGAAGGAAATCATCTGATTTAACCTCCATGGTAAAACTTATGGAATTATGCTGAGAATTTAGGAAAGCAAGGAAGTTATTCAAGGACTGTCGACTACATGACCAAATAACGAAGATGTCATCTATGTATCTGAACAAACATTTCGGTTTTAGGTTGCAGGAGTATAAAATTTGGTTTCGATCCATTGAAGGGTTTGGTTAAAAAATGTCTGCCCAGACACACGAAAAAACGGACAGACCGGAAACCAAAATAGTGATTTTTATAATGTAGTCATAAAAAAAATCCAAAAACCATCTCTTTTATCCCACTGTCATTCGAAAGCAAAGTAGTAAAGTTTCATATTTTTCTAACGTTTCCGAAAATTTTAATATTTGCGATCCAATTTTCAATTACAATTCTTCTATAATTCGTAAATTAGTTTCTATTTGAATACGTTTCACGTTAATGCCACACTATAACACTACCTTAATTACATTACCGCGAAAGAGTAAATTTATTGATATTTGGCAACACTGATTCGCTGCATTGATAAAATCAAAAACAGTGCATCTGTGTTCTGTCCATCCCATCTGAAATTTTCACTACTTCCCGAGATGTTTCGATTTGTTTCGAACATTTTGGAAAGTTTGTCGCAACAGCGACATATGGTACATAAATATTGGATCTAGTTAAACTCTAGCCAGTTTGAGAGGAATCGATCCGCGATTGTGTGTTGTAATTTACATGCTGTCTATAAATGTCAGTATTCGGGTACCTGTTGATTTATACAAAATCATGGATAAATTTTTAAGTGAATCTAAACGAGAATTAGACGATAGCCAAACATCAGCAAGTACACATAGTGTTGTTTAGAAGACGAAATCAAAAATATATTCTCAAAAATACTTGAATTTTAGATTTACCAGTAGTGTAAGTAAATGAAGAAGAAAGGTCCCTGTGTTCCATTTGCTCAAAAATTTTGGTAACAGACAGCATGAAATTTAATAAACGATAATTGGAAGTGCTTCATAGTGGATATGTTATTAAATCCCAAAATTTATTCGAATTCAAATTAAAATCATCTGGAAAGCAAAAAACTTTGTCTGTAAATGAGAAAAGATTTACTTGCGTTTTATAAAGTTTTTCAATTATGAAACAAAAATCTCCAGTGTATCTAGATATATTGTATGATTCACAGAGAAGCTCTGGTTTCTAAAGAAATAAGTGCTGGTCTGAACATTGTGCTTTGTATGAACATTGGTGCAGTACATTCAGCGATACTGTTTTATAGCGAGATAAGATGGCTATCACGTGGGAAAGTTTTATAACGTGTTTATGAACTAAGAGACGACATCAAGATTTTTCTATGAGAAGAAAACAGATTGAAACTCGAACTTCGAAATGATTTATTTGTGATTAAATTGAGCTATTTGGTCGATATATTTTAGAAATTAAATACCTCGAATATTAAATTCCAAGAAGCATATGCATATATCTAGAATACTGGTGATAAAGTTAATGTTTTTTTGTAGAAAATTGACATTGCGGAGCAGAAATATAAAGCAAGGATATCTAGAAATGTGGATAAATTTATGAAAACATATGAGGTTGAAAAGAAAAATTAAAATTGTAACCACTGAATTTAGCCATTCTGGTAAATGATTTTAAAAAGCATTTTTGTACTGACGACTTCATAGCAAATTACGTGTGGATTAGGAACTAATTTCACAAATGCTCTGGAAGGTCCACAACCGCCGAAGAAGAAATCTTGATAGACTTCACGACAATTAGTTAAATCAAAAGATAATTTAATAATTCATCACTATTTGAACTTGGTTTGAACAGGAGTAGATGATGAATTTTCTGCAACAAGAGCATTTCGTATATTATTACCGTATTCAATCATTGCGAAACCGGATTTATAGGGTGGCTGCCTTTACGACAAAATATAGATTTCAGCTAAATATAGAAAAGGAATTCGAAATGTACAACGTACTGTCCTGCTCTTAATAAGACTTTAAATCAACGATCGTATTTTTGTTTACTTAGCGATCCTCTAGCTTATCTTCCAGGGTACTTACCAGTTCAAAATAAGTGCGTAGATCGGGAGGGATTCCCTGTTAATACGATAAAATAGGACGTTACAATATTGTATCCCAGAACGCCTGTCTGCCAATGTCAAAACAATGGATCCAAAGAAATACCTTCGTTGTGCTGTTAACTAAAACTCTTTTGAAAAAAGAAATGAAAATTTCGGCTTTACAAGGTATCAAATGCGATGGTATGTTACGAATACGCATTGAAAGATCATAAACGGAAACACTTACGTTACTGTTATTAACTCTAAATAAAATATGAAAAAATATTCCTCTTCTATACGTATAGCTGGTTCATATAAAATTATACAATAGTGTTCTAATAGTTGGCTGATGGCAAATTATTTATTCGCTAGTGAGCAAAGAAAATTAATAATTAAATGCGAACCTATCCAAGAACCCTTAATTAAGTTAGACTGTACACGTGTGTGGGCCATATCTTTCAGTAAAATATTAATAGTGAAATAAAAAATAGTAAAAAAGGCCCTGGATTGACAAAGTTTAGATAACAGCAGCGATGGTACTGGTTTGATAACAAGATTGGTTTCAGCAATCAATTCTACTGACTATATGAATTTATAAATACAGAAATACCTTCTGTTAGTTCGCCTTGTTTTTAAAGCTTCGCTAGGCTTATATAAATCTATACTGAGCCAGAAGGTCTTGAACAGTCCCAAAGCTTAATTGACCGGTAGCATATAACTTCGACCGTTGTTACCATAGTCTTTCTAATTGAATAACATTTTCAATAAAGTAATATATAAAATAAAATAGTAAGAACGTTTTATCCCAAGTCTAATATTCTAATAACCTCGATGAATCTGATCCAATTACTACCCCTTAAGTGTGCTCTTCCAGCTCTTTCTTTCTACTCAGATGGGCGTGAGATCCTTACACATATACTACTTCCGTCTGTACGATAATTATTATATTATCAACAGGTGGTAGATAGCTAAAGTAAAATTAGAACCCTACAGTTAAAGTAGAGATGAAAAGAAACAAAGAAGGGAATTAGGCCACAATTAAATACAAAGTTAATAATTTACACACCTTTAGGTGTCTTTTTTTAGGATTAATTAATTGGATCGAAGATCTTCCCTTTAATAAAATAGCCAACAAAGTTCTCCTAGAATTTCTCGAATACCATGTGTAGTGGTTTTTTGTTTCACCAACTTGCTCAGTTTCCCTACACTATAAGGTCGATAAAATACTAAATTGGCTAATCAAAAAAACATCCGTCCAAGTTGATGGAAATGCAATAAACCATTTCCAACATGATAAATCCAGAAACTTAGAAACTTAGAAAGTTAATGTTGGAGAAGAGGAAACTCAAGTGTCATCTTCTTTTAAATGACTAGGAATCAACAAATAGTGAATGCTATGATTATGGCCAGAAAATTACAAAATTACCAGGAAAAGTTTCAATTGACACAGGGCAACAACAAGACAATAATTACATGATTTAATTAATTAAGTTCTATTGAACAAAATTAATGTTTCGACGGAATCTATAATCTAAATATTAAAGTCAATAGTATTGCAATAAAAATACACTTACTTAAATAACATATACAAATGGAATTTTATGTTCGTGACAAGCGTCAATTTTTAAATATTTAACTTTTTTCGAAAAACTTTGCTCTGCAAAATAGGCCTAAAGGGTCTCTGACAGTTATTAAATTTGTTTGAAATTTATGTCAGAATGGTGAGAAAACTACATATTGCTTTTCTTTCAGTAAACAATTTTCAAAATGAAATTAATATTTATTCCCATTTTTTCGATATAGTCGTGCTCCTCATTTATTGTTATCGCAGATCCTTAGCTCAGCGCATCCCACAGTTTAAGAATCACTGCATTATACTAAATAAAAATGATTAAATAAGCAATTTCATTTTCGAAGAACTATTAAATAATTCGCTAAAATATTTTCAAAATCAATTTTTAATAGATACAAAATCGAATAAAACAATATCACTTAATTAAAGGATGGAATTCTAAACTCCCATTATTTATAACTCTGATGAATGACATGACAAAGAAAGAGAAGGCCTGTTGAAAAGGCAGGTCTTATGCAGATATGGTGGTATTAGTGATAAAACTAAATTATAAATTACTTCATTTTATCTCGTTGGTTGGAACTACGTCTTGGGCACCTGCGCTGCTCAGGTTACGCTCTTAATTTGATGCTAGCTTCAAATCAAATCATTAAACAGATTGTCAGCGGATATAATTTGTCAGATTATTTGTATTGTGCTGGATATAGAAATATTATATGATACCTTTTTTCAAAATTCCAAACTTTTTGAACGAAGACTGAATGACGGCAGATTCACATAGTATATTGATTAATTTTGATGTCGATTCATTATTTACCAAAATTTTTATATCTGACACCATAGAAATGATCAAACAAATACTATCCATTGACTACCTCTTTAATGATATGATTTATTTTTTAGAAGGTTGTTTATCTTCTATTTTTAGTTCTGTAACAATTATTGCTAACAAGTATCGGGTGCAGCCATGGGGTCTTCTCGTTCTCCTATTCTCGTCAACATATTTATGGATGCATTCGAACAGCAAAGATACTTTTGTAACTTAAAGGCGAAATGTTGATTCAAGTACAAGATGTCTTCGTTTTTTGGTCGCTTAGTAGAAATTCCTTTTATGATCCTTGTTTTCTTCAACACGCAGCAGAATTCCATAAGAGTGTTGAATTAGAAAAGTACCTTCTTTTCCTAGACGGCTCGGCGAATCTGCATCCTAACGATTCATTAGGATATTCGGTATATCGCAAACAAGTATACCCACAGATATCTAAACGCCTTCTTCCATCATCATCACACCCAAAAGCAGGGCGTTATCAACTCCTTAATTCAAGAAGCTTTCATTTATTTTTCACAAGGCATCACTAACCATATAAATAGAATATTTCTTAAAAACTACGTTAAAATTATTTTTAAACTCCATTAGAAACTTTTAAAGCTCCTTTCAGTTAAAAGCTGTGATTCTTTAGAAACATTTGGTTCGTACAGGATTCCACGCTCATGCGGTAGTACATATATTAATAAAATAAAACTGTGTGTCTTAAAGAATTCGATTCTACTCAAATGCTGCCTCAAACTAGATGAGAATGTCTGAAAAATCTGTGTATCTGCAGAAATATTAAAACACTCCAATAACCTAAAGCTTGATGGCGATCGTCTTACACAATGCCAGCAGCCGTTGTCCATGTTTATTTAATCTTGGTTTCCGAGTTGGAACTGCGTCCTTAGTACTTGTTATCATTTCGTTTACCATGAGACATCTTCAGGGCTTAACGCTGCTGCTATCGTTATGCGTTAAAACTGGTGTGTCTCTTGCCGGTTAATTTATATAGAAATGTAGAGTAGTTCAGAGGTAAGGGATTATTTACCTCTAAACTACTCTACATTTCTATATAAATTAACCGGCAAGAGACTTACACCAGTTTTAGTGGGGAAGTCTATAATCCAGACTAAATGACAGAGTTTGTTAAATGAGCGAGATATAATTCTTAGAAAAGTTAATTTGATCAATATGGAAAAAATAGAATGGATTAGAGAAACAAGTTTTTTTTTCTAAGAAGCCAAAATATGCCTGCTTACTGCGTTGATAATTTTGATCCTAGTATAGGGCATATGAAAATTGGGTTACAAGTTGAAATAATATTTCTGACGATAATAAAAGGCGCAACATTATGATATTGTATAAGAAACGGTAAAAGGCTTTCTGTAATGAAATAAGTTATTGAACTACTATCTACTATTTATCTCAAGCTTTTTAATCCTATGCTTTTGTGTATATTCACCATAGGTTTCGATGCTTTGGATTCTTGATTTACATGCGTGATAGTAGTGTGAGGTAAATTGGTGCATACGGAAAATACATAAGCTTTTAAAATATTATGGAATGACAGAAAAAAATAGAAGAAATTTCATACATGAGATAAATAGCAAAGAAAACCACGTACCTGGCTGTCACAAGAAGAAAATTGTCATATTTTGTATTTCATATTGAATATTTTGACGTCACCAGCAAAACCAATATAGTTAAGATAACGGTACATTTCTGTAGAAATTGAAGATACTCCGAAACTTTGTAAATTCTTTTATTGTGGTGGATCAGTCCATACTTTTTACATAGATCTTGGTACACTTTGTCTATTTTACTATATTTCTCCACTTTTTTCTTTCGTAATTTTTTCTCCAGTTATTTACTTTCAGTATCTGTATATATTTTTTCCAGCTCTTTCTCTGGATATTAGTTTCGGTTTACTTCTTAGTTTGTTTTCTGCTAAAATTCATTTAGTTGAAATTTATTCGACGCACATTTATTTCCTTCTAACATGTCAGTAGCATCTAATATTACATGATTACTATCCTTATATTTTCTTCTTTCGGCGGGTTTTCTATTCAGTGTTTCATTAGTTCGTTAGTCCAAATTCTTTTTTTCCCTTTCTCTCGCTGTTTTTCTATCTACTTGATTCGCATATGATTCTATTCACTTTTCTATCGAATCTGTTATATTAGTCCTTACTTAATAGGTAACAAGGGTAACATAGCTGACGTCCCTATTATCGTACTTTCGTAAATTCTGATTTGTCTGTGACTTTTACTGAGCTTCTTATCCTTCAGTACATGTAAATATTTTGTTTTTATTGCATTAACGACATCCTTCTACATTAGTTTTTCTTTAATTGGTGTGAATACATCTACTGATTCTCTTTTATTTCTTGCAATTGCCTAACTTGTAATTAATATTGTCTGCTTTAATGGAACCAGTAGTCGTGCTAACAATGCATTTGTTTGGTGTACTTCTGTGTTCAGATGATATTTCCCGTTGCTGGATTCTTTTTGTAAATTTATAATTGTCTTTAGCGTATTTTACTCTCAAAACTCTTTATTATTCTTTTTGTCTTCAACTTGTCAAACAGTTATTTAAAATCGACAAATGGTGTATGCATATTCATGGTATGTTCGCACCCTTTCTTTAAGAATTTTCTCATGGCATCATTTCTTGATTTTCCATTCCTAAATTCATCGCCGTTCGAATTTTTCATACGAGGGAGCGTTTTTATGTTCGCGGAATGGGGGACAAGGAGTGGAAATAAAAAAACCAAATTATTTTTCTTTTTCAATATATTCACCAGCAAGACGGATACATTTTTCACATCTTTCAATTAATTTATTTATACCCTCATAAAAAATGATTTCTCTTTATCTGCAAAATACGCCGAAACTGCCTCCTTGACTTCATCATCGGCAGTAAATTTTTTACCCCGCAACTCTTTTTTCATTTTCGGAAACAGGTAATAATCACTCGGGGCCAGGTCTGGGCTGTAGGGTGGGTGATTCACAATTTCGAAGCCCACCTTATGCAGGGCAGCTAACGCAACGCGGCTCTTGTGGACGGGCGCGTTGTCGTGCAAAAGCAGAACACCTTTTGTCAATTTTCCCCGTCTTTTCTCTTTAATAGCTTCTTTTAGTCGCTCTAATATTGAAGCGTAATATTCTCCGGTTGTAGAAACACCTTTATCTTTATAATCAATCAACAATATTCCTTCCGAGTCCCAAAATACCGTTGCCATGAGTTTCTCAGCTGATTGTGACACTTTAAATTTCTTGGGAGGTGCTGTGCCCTTTTTATGCCACTGCATGGAATCTTGTTTGGACTCAGGTTCATAATGATGAACCCAAGTTTCGTCTCCAGTAACAATTCCACTCAATACACCATCCTTGTCTTCATTACAGATGTCCAAAAATGCACGCGAACACTCTAAGCACTGTTGTTTTTGCGGCGGCGTGAGCATTCTTGGCACCCATCTTGCGCTGACCTTAGACATGCCGAGATGATCGTGTAGGATTTTAAAAATTGTTGTATCGGATACTCCAACCATTTCTGCGAGTTGTTTCTTCTTTAGTCGAGCATCTTCGAGTACAATTTGTTCAATTTTTGGGTAAGTGCTGGCGTGGTCACCTCAATGCTCCTCCCCGGCCTCGGGTCGTCTTCAAGGGATTCCCTTCCTTGTTTAAATAAACTATGCCACTTGTACACCATGTTTTTTCCTGGACAAAAGTCGCCGTAAACCAATGACATCTCATTCATTATGGTCGCGACTGATTTTCCTTGCCTGGTAAGGAACTTTATAACGGCACGATATTCGATTTTTTCCATATTTCACTTTTCACTCCTGATTATGTTACTTGGTTGACGATAGCTCAAAGGCTAACTGTCTAATAACAATGAAACTTCGTATTTATACTAATCATGAGTTGCTGCACAGGCCACGCCCCCAATGCGCTTAGTCACCCCTCTACAACCCGCTCATTCCGCGAATATAAAAACGCTCCCTCGTATGTTTATCAGTACATCTGTTAGTATTTTAAACAATATTATGGGGTTAATAATGTTATTCGTTTGCTATTTGTGTATTTGGCCGTCTTTCGAGTTAGATATTAATGTTATGATACTGTCATTATATGTGTGTGTGTTTATATTTAAATTACAAGGATAGTTTGACAAGTAGTGAGAATGACACATAGGTGGCCCTCTAACAAATGCACTGTAATTTAGGTTGCCTATTTATATGTTTACATTCTGATATTTAGATAAATCGATTGATTAGTTTATTTTTGACAGCTGATTGAAAGAGAAGCAACACGTCGTTTTGTTAAAATGGAAAAGGCAGAGTATCGTGCGGTGATTAAATACTTCGTAATTAAGGGTATGAAAGCTACCGAAATAAAAGATGAGTTACGGGAAATATTAGGTGAATCTGCTCCATCATCCGCCACAATAAGTAGATGGGTAAATGAATCTGAACGTGGTAGAACAATCTGTGTTGATGAAGCGCGCTCTGGAGGACTCAAAATCGTGACTTCTAAGGAAATGATTATAAAAATCCATAATATTATTACGCAAGATCGACGACTCAAAGTGAGAGAGATAACAGACATGGTAAACATTTCAATAGACCGCGTACACCACATTTTAACGAAAGAATTGGGCTTTTCCAAGCCTTCGGCAAGATGGGTGCCGCGATTACTTACGACTGATCAAAGTTCACTCGTTTGCGCATTTCCAATTAGTATTTGGACCTTTATAAGCGGAATCCGGTTGATTTTTGTATGCGATTTGTTACTTGCGATGAAACTTGGAAACACTACAGTACTCCCGAAACTAAACAACCGTCGCAACAATGGTTAGAACGTGGTTCTCCACCTCCAAAGAAAACGAAAACCACTTTATCAGCAAACAAGGTGATGGCATCAATTTTTTGGGATCCAAAGGGCATTTTGCTCATTGATTACCTTCAGGAAGGTGCCACAATAAACGGAGTTCTACAAAAATTAAATGATGAGATTCGTGCTAAACGGCCAGAAATGCCAAAGAAAAAGATTGTGTTTTACCAAGACAACGCTCCCTCGCATACCAGCCCAGTTGCGTTTTCCAAAATCCACATGTTGCATTTCCAATTAGTGCCGCATGCGCTTTATTCGCCGGATCTAGCCCCTTCCGACTTCCACCTTTTTCAAAAATTGAAAACGGCACTAAGTGGAGAGATATTTTCGTTTAACGACGAGCTTATCATCTTCGTAAATGAGTATTTTGCAAGCCTTCCGGAATCGCATTTTAGAGATGGCATAAGGGCAGTGGAGCACCGTTGGAATAAATGTATTGCTCTTTTAGGAGAATATATTGAAAAATAAAAATTATTTTGTATTTAAAAAATTCGATTTTCTTTTCCATTCTCACAATACAAAATAGACGGGAGACAAGGTTCCAAAAAATTATCAATTCCTTGGACTCAATTCTAAAGACGGATAATTTCCTTATCTCGCCAGCATTATTTTAAAATATAATTAATGAGAAAAGTATTCAATCGACCCTGTACTTTAATCTATATAATAGTAAACACGAGAGTAATTGTGTATGTATAATTTCGTTTCTTTTTTATCTCAACATTTTGTTATACTCCGATGAAAACTGGATATAAATTTGTTAGCCGAAGGGAATGACCAGTTATAAAAGCACCGATTCGAAAATGAATCCGAATAATACTGCAAAACAAAAGTGAATATAAATCGGACGCTGATGGTGGGGTATGAACACCACGCGCATACTACAAAAAGACCTCTTTACGAATGGCATTTTTCGCTGTTCACGTAATTTATTACATGTACCCTTATCATCGCCGCAGACAATATAAATTTCCGAATGAGCCAATATTGTATTCACGAGAGGGCGCCACAATATATCTCATATTTATCGCGCGCACTGGGCTCTACGGTCTCCCGATTCCTCCATTGTAATCTCTCTACTTCCCCAGCGCTACAATGTGGTAATAACACTTTCCTATGCGTTTTGTACATTTTATTGGAACGAAGAGCGTTCTTCTCGCTTACATTGTACCTCGACAATGGGATTACACATTCATAATCTAGTGTCAGCAGCCGGCGTGTTTGGTACCTAAAACATACACATTCGAACACGCGTGATTCACAGTTGAAGAAGGAGATAGAAATACATAAAATTGTGGTAAATTTATACATCGCTTTAGTCTGTTAAACTACAGTTCTAAAGCAATTTATATTAGTATTATTTCCATTGGTATTATTTCCATAGTTTTGTCAGAATCGATTTTCAGTACTATGTTGCTGCTTCATTTCATCGGTCCACAAATTTGTTAGTGCTAACTCATTACTTAATGTATTAACTTTTTAAGCGTATTTCTCTAATCTACCTTAAATATTTATAAACCAATTAAGAAGTGTTTAGAGCTAATATTACTATTTTAATTTCACCAAGAGACAACTTAAAAGGTTCAGAATACTAGAATAAGTTCGTTATAAAACTATTTCAAAAAGTTGTATATAATTAAATAGTGGGAATAATAATTGAATATCAATATTATAATAAAAGGAATGACAATTTTCCCTGTAAATATTAATTTTCCTGTTAATAATAAGTATTTTCGTGGCAATTAGTCGGAATCCTATAATTAATTTATTTTAATTCGTTTATGTTTTACTCCATATTTTTTCATAAAAGAATACAAGAACCTTAGGCAAATTTTTATAATTTATAATTCATCATCTTTCAACAGAGATTCATTGTTCTTTCAACAAAATACAATATTTGCTTAACAAACGTATGTTAGTTTATTTTTAATAAAGGTGTATTAACAGAAAAATGCCGAAACTTTAAAAATATATAATTACGATTATAGATAGAAAAGAACAATTAAGTGTTTATGACATTACAGAAAATAATATAAAAAAGTGTTGTCTTGAAATAAGAAAATTCGCAATAATTTAATAACAGAATTTATTATTAATTTTTGAAAAAGAATATTTATACCGTTTAATACAATCAACGGCATTATAGATAAAGATGTCGATTTTAACTTTTTCGGTTTTTATATTTGCTATATAGTATAGTGTAGCCCACAATAAACATATCGGTACTTTGTTATTGTTGTTATTATTGTCTATTCTGTTAATGGTATCTACAAATATAAATTTAATTGTAGTTGTAAATAATAATTTAACAATTATTTAATAGTTTTTAGTAATCTTTTAAACAAATAATCGGTCCCTCGCCTCCCTCGATGGCGGATAACTTGTAAAAAGGTGAATTGAGTAGTTGGAAATTTTGAAGAGCATGGAAAAAGTAAAGAAATCAGTTTCTGGTTCTGTTTCCAACGTAAGAACTTTGGTATAAGCAGTGAAGTATATTACACACTGCGCGCGTCTGAACGTTGCGGAGGTGTTAATATACTAATAGAATATATATTACCCATTCTGTGCTTTAAATATTGGACGTTCCGCTCAGCGTGATGCTGTAATTTGGACGAACACATACACTGCATCGAGAAAAGCAACTAACTCTTTGTTAAAGTTAGTTATTAGATCACTAAATATCGACTACATTAGCGAGTTTCGACTTGTATTCGCAAAAGTACAAATACATTTCAAAATATTTCTAAGGAATTTCTGCATTTACTAAAGACCTTATACTGGAACAGTTAAATTATAGTATTTAGGGTATCTTGGTTGCATAATACATAATACATATGTATATGGTAGAAAATTCATTATTACCTTTTCATTACTGACTGCTTGATTCTGAGATAATTTTTACTCTATATATAAAAATTAAACTACTCAAATTCCAAAAGAGTAGCTAGGTTAGACGTAAATATTTTGACAGGTTATATAAAGAAACTAAATAAATAAGCAATTACAATAATTAATATATAAAATAAAATGTATATATTTTTAAAGTAGTCTAATTTAAATGTACATATATAGATGTAAATAAATATTATGTACACATATTAAAATGCAATTATGGAAATAAAAATATTACGAGGCGGTTTAGTTCATAAAAAAGAAGTTAAATAAGCTTATAAAATACAATCTAGGTACTTGTTCAATACCTGTAAATACATACATATCTTATACATCCATAACAATGTTAATATTGTTATGTTTAACATAAACAATACTGGAAGACAATTTACCAGTTGCTCAAAACATCTTGCTTGGATTATTAGTTTAATCTTGTAGTTGATATATCGCTGTTATGGAAAACGTGACGAACTGTTAGCAGCTCATAAGACAGTATTTCTAGAATTTGAAAATATACCATGCGAACCCTACACCTCGTTAGTACAGAAAACGGTTTTTTTCATGGAAACTATTGACAAATATATTATATATATAAGTACCTATTGTTATGAAACAACCTCTAATATTCTACCTACGAGACTTCTATTTAAGGCATCGGTTTCTATACTATTAAAGAGACTGAATACGAGGGTAGCCGTTTATATTTCGGGAACCGGCAACACTGTTAGTGTTGCCTCCGATCTGATAATTGCATCGTGAAGTTTGTCATTTTTGAAAACATATTTACCTTGACAGTTTTATTATCCAGTTGCTACTTCTATTGTTGACAGCAACTTGAAAATTTTATGTCAGCGAAAAAATGGAATTAATTCGGGAACACTTTCGTGTAATTATTTTTCGTGATTTTCGGCGTGGATGATCTCAACAAGAATGCATCGACGAACTAAATTTTTTATATGGTGATGAATCACCATCGAAAATTGCAGTATATCTTTGGTATAATGAATTCAAACTTGGACGGCGTCCTTTGGACGATGAATTTGGTAAAGGGCGTTCCACTAATGTTGTTGAGTCGAAAAACATTAACGAAGTGTCTGAATTGATAACGTAAGACCATCATGTGATATGCCTTGAGATCGAGGCATCTCTAGGTATTAGTAACACCAGCGTGCATAAGATCCTACATGAACATTTAGCCCTTAAGAAGCTATGTTCACGTTGGGTGCCACATAATTTGAAAACCACTCAAAAAAGGACTCGCTTCACGTCGATTGGTGCCAAGAAATGCACAAAAAATACAGTGGCGGTGCTTCAAAAAATATTTATAAAGTCGTTATAGGTGATGAATCTTGGATCTATACGTACGAGCCCGATAGTAAACAGCAGTTGACTGTGTGGGTATTCCAAGATGAGCCAAAACCAACAAAATTTGTTTGCGCTCGAAACACATCAAAACAAATGGGTGCCTGTTCTTTCGGAAAAACCGGTCACGTTACAACCGTGCCTTTAGAGAGTTATAGAACGGCCGAATGGTACACAACTATTTGTTTGCCAAAAGTTTTTGAAGAAATGAGGAAAACAAACCGAAAACGATAGATCATTCCTCACCATGACAATGCCAGCTCTCGCAGGTCTGTTCAAACAATTGGATATTTGACCGGGCAAGACATTGAATTAATGAGACATCCGCCGTATAGCCCTGATCTTGCACCTTGTGATTTCTTTTGTTCCCACATGTGACAAATAAACTTCGTGGTCAACGGTTTTCTACCCTGGAACAATCAGTTGAGGCATTCAAAACTCATGTTTTGGAGATACCGTCTTCACAGTGGCATCAATTCTTTTCGGATTAGTTTAAACCATATGCGGGCAACGACCGGTCCGCTGTAAGATTTGATCCGGCCCGGCGAGACATTTTGAAAAACTCAATTAAAAAAAAATATTACACTACTTACTCATACTCACGAAATCCAGTGAGCAAGCAAGCCGAGTGGCGGCGATCATCAAAGAGTGAGGCGGAAAACATCAAAGCATTTGATGTTTGCCGCCTCATTGGCGGCGCAACAAAAGATTGTTGCTTCTCAATTGTTCTACACTAGACGATTTTAGATCATTCCTTCATTTTGCCTACATAAGCGAGTGGATGGCCCGAAGTTCAGTTCTATTTGAGCTACCGAGGTGATAACCCTGACAAGCGATATCCCTAGCAGTTCGCTAGGATATCGCTGCCGTCAATTTGCTTTGTGGCTTTGTGTGCATCGTGAGTGCTTACTAATTACCTATAATTTGTTATTAAGTTTATCAAACGAAAAGTAAACGAAAATTATGTCTGGCGGAAAGAAACGAAAAGTAGATGCAGAGGGTCGCCTGTTACAAGAAAAATGGACTGAAGAATTCTTTGTAATCTTGCACAATGGTAAGCCTCTTTGTTTGCTGTGTAATGAATACATTTCAGTGATGAAAGAATTCAATATAAGGAGGCATTATTCAACTAAGCATCCTACACTGCATTCACTGACAGGACAAATAAGAAAAGACAAAAACGAGAAGCTTACTGCAAATTTGGAAAAACAGCAGCAAATGTTTCATAATGATTTTGACTCATTTTCCATAGCATTAGACGATACCACCGATTTGTCTGACACAGCTCAACTGGCTATATTTATTCGAGGTGTTGATAAAGAGTTCACTGTTACTGAGGAATTGCTTGCTTTACAGTCGCTAAAAGAAACCACTACAGTTAATGAAGTTCAAAAGGTATTCACAAGTTTTGGCTTGCCATGGTCAAAATTAGTTGGAGTATGCACGGATGGTGCACCTTCTATGGTCGGCTTACGTAAATGACTCATCGGAATTCTGAATGAAAAAACAACTGAATTAAATGTGCAAAAAGATGATTTGATAGTTCTCCATTGCATTATCCACCAACAGAACTTGTGTTCTAAGTCCATTCGACTCCAGAATGTTATGAATGAGGTAGTAAAAACCATCAATTTTATTCGATCCGGAGGGCTTAACCATCGTCAGTTCAAGGCGTTTTTGGATGAAATATCAGCCGAATATGACGAGGTAACATATTATTGTGAAGTCAGATGGCTAAGCAAAGTGAAAATGCTGAAACAGTTTTGCGAGCTTAGAAATGAGATAGTAGACTTTATACAAATAAGGGAAAAACCACTGTCTGAATTGAGTGACCCAAAATGAATATGTGATTTAGCATTTCTGGTCGACCTTACGGGCTATTTGAATGATTTAAATTTGAAACTTCGAAAACAAGGACAGTTAGTAAATGATTTGTACAGCCATTTGAAAGTGTTTCAGAACAAAATACGCTTGTGGGAGGCACAGATGCTGTTTGGTAATAGTTACCATTTCATCGCGTTCTCTGCGTATGAAAATATTGCTTATGCTCAATATGCTGAAGAACTCAAGTTACTGTCGGAGCAATTTTCGAACAGATTTAACGATTTCAAAAACATGGAAGACTGTTTCCATTTATTTGCTACTCCAGCAAAAAGTAATATACAAAATGCTCCAATATACTTGCAAATGGAGTTGAATGAGATTCAAGAAAACTCACTCCTAAAATCTAAATTTGAAGACGTGGAGTTGTACGATTTCTACCAAAAATATTTCGAAGAAGACCATTTTCCGCAGCTTAGAAAATTCTCAAGAAGATTGATTTGTGCGTTTGGCAGTACTTTTAAATGCGAACAATTCTTTTCAACGATGAAAGTTAATAAATAAAAATATCGTACAAGCCTGACAGACGATAATTTGGAAAATTTTTACGTCTTTGTAACAGTGGAATTAATTCAAACATCGATGGATTCGTTTCTCAAATTCAAGCTCAAGTGTCTCATTGATTTCGATGTCGCTATTTAAGTTTCGTAGTATAATGTTGTACCTATTTTTTTCATTTCAAACTGTATTATAATAACATTGTCGCATTATTTCATGTCTGATATCTAAAAATTATGAACACTACTTTAAAATGCACTACTTTTAAACGCGGCTCGCAAACGTATTTGCATATTAAAGTTTGGCCCACAACATGTCAAGGATTGCCCATACCTGGTTTAAACGAATGCAGAAGTGCATTGATTTTCTAGGAGAATATTTTGAAAAGCAATAAAACTGTTGTTTATGGTTTAATTTAGTTTCAGATGAATAAAATAATGATATTTTACAGTAGATGATAGATTGATCAATTATATAATTAATATTTGACAAACGATAATAGATATTGAAAGAAATTTAAAATAAAACATGGAATCTTTTTATTTGATTTTAAAGGTAATACATAGTCATTCATTTTTATATGTATATATTAAAAACTGGACAAATTGTTTATTCTGATATCTTGATATCTAAAAATCAACCCAACAACTAACCGCAATGACCATATCCTGAGACATAAGAGTAAAAATAGGATAGCAATGTATCATATTTATTTTATTTGATTTTTTGTTAAACTTATTTTATTCACAATTGATACTTTCATAAATTTATTTATATTTTAAAAATCATTCACAAAAAAAAACAGTCGAGATCGTTGAGAAAGATTTTGTATATATAGTCCCGACTGAATGTTAAATTAAACTTTATCTTGATCAAGGAATTGTGCTAAATTTTGAGTAGGTAAAGCGCACTAATTTTTTTTTTGTTATCGTGTGTACTATAACTACCATATCTTTCAGATATCCTTAGAATTCTCTAGAATATACTTTTATTTCATTTTTAACATTTATGCGTTATAAGGTTGTAGCAATTTTTAGTTCGAAATAATTTGCCGTAACTAGAGTCTGATAAGTTAAATATACATTTCGAATTTGGTTTATTTGTTTATGTTCAATCTATGTGAAGTCTGACCAACACTCAATTATATCTGTGTATTTTGAAATATATAATTGGTCTTACTGCCATAATTTACGTCTATGCATTTCTTTATTTAGTTTAATGTTTACTAGTACTTCGTTTACTAATACTTTATTTAGAATTACTTGTGTAGAGCCCTAAATATATATTTCGTTAAAAGTTGCTTACATAGTTTAACGTTTCCTAATATTTATATCCATCTTTTATTGTATAACTGCGACTGGTTTAAAGTAATTTCTTCTAAAGTTAATTTTTTCTTAATTCTACATTTCATTGTTTACTTGTGACCATAAATCCACTTCTCAAGCATAGGTTTATAATATATTTTGTGTTCTGAATTGATAGATCTACTCAAATAGAAAGATCTTTTAGAGTAATAGCAAAGTCCCCCATTCTTGGGGTTTGAAATCTCCTTTATCATTTACAAATCTATCAAACTCCTGGAACCCGTTTCTAAAACCAATATATTAAGAGATTTCTTTCTAACTTTTCCATCTCATAAGCTTTTGTCACACGACTCGCACCTTTCTATGAGGGTAGTCGATGCATTGCAGTCCTTACTTGATGTCCACTGAAACAAGGTCTGCTTAGAGGTTAAAAAGGTAACGCGGTCAGTCACCTCTATTTAAATTTTTTATATTCTTCGATGCGTCACCGTATCCTGTCATCATTAATATTTCTGATACGCATACCACGATTAATATTAATAAACTTAAAGCTAGTTAATTTTTTTTAACGGATAAGAATATATGCATTTGTTTAAATTGTCGTAAAAAAATAATTAGTTCAGTTGATGTCTTTCAAAGCGCGGTGTGAGGATCTAACTTCTATGGAGATCAGATCTTTAACTATTACAGATAAATTAATTTTTGCTAACTTACATATTCCGTAAGTATTAATTTGTATTTATCATATATTTTCTTCTGCGGGTCCTATATATATATATACATATATATATATATATATATATATATATATAAAATTAGCTAAAAGTGTTTTGGTCGACCGTTATAAGATAATCCAAATCAATGAAATTCGTCGGGTATTCGGTCAACTGTTAAGAAAATTAAAAAATTAAAAAACAATCATTTGTTTTATCCTCTATATTTCGCTATAAATTTATAGCTTCCTCAGGAGTTCTAAAAAACAATAACATGTACAATATTTTAATCATGCTCACAATTATTATCTTTTTATTACAAAAACTAGATTAATTTAAAAAATTCTTTAAAAATCATTAAAATGTGGTTTGTCATACTAAATACTAATAAATAAAATTATAAACTATTGTACTAGCGTCAGTGGTAGGTAAAGGTTAGAGCATGTTACACAAATAATTTACATTTGAAACTAAATCATTTAACGTGTAAAATCCTAAAAAAGGGGGGAAACCTTTTTTTCTTTTTTTCCGAAAAGTGCTGTATTTTAAAAGAACTGATATACGAGGTGCATAAAAAAACAAAAAATATATGAATGTGGTGAAGAATTGATCCGTGTGACACTGATTTTGATTCTATTAAATTGCAATAGATAGTACTTAATTGGTTGATATCAGATTTATAATTGATGGTGTTAGGATTTTTACAGATGTGAGCCATTTCCAAGAATATTCTTTTCTTGTAATTGCTCTCTATCTCTAAAATGACCGGATTATTAAAATCAAAATTGTGATCATTATTTTTGACATGTGTGGCCAAGGCACACGAGTTTTTACCTAGTTTGCAATCACTTATGTGCTGAGTCACCCTTTGTTTTATTGATTGTGATGTGTGACCTATGTAACAACCAGAGCAGTCTTTGCAAGATAGTCTATACACTACATTAGACATTGACCACAAGGGAATTTTATCTTTGACTTTTGTAAAGATATCTTTAATTTTTTTAACATTGTATTTCACTATTGTGCTAGAGATATTGGTGCTACTTAATATTTTAATTAACTATATATTGTATATATTAACATATGGTAACTTTTTGTATTTACTTTCTGAATGTAACTTATCATCTTACGGTCCATCATAAAAATTGTTGTTTTTACTAAATATCAAGTGTTTTAGTAGAGGTTTAGAATAACCGTTGTTGAAGAAAATTTTTAATAAATGGTTCAAGTTTTCTTTTGTGAATTCTGGATCCGAGATGTGAAGGATTCGGTTTCTCATGGATATTATAGTATTAAATTTTTGGGAATGGTGAGAACGATAATTAATGAATCTGCCAGAAGCCGTGGGTTTTTGATACCAGTTCAATTTAATTCTATTGTCAGGTGATCTTATAACCAAAGTGTCTAGAAAAGGAACAGATCTTTCTTTTTCTGTTTCTACAGTGAACTGAATGTGTTTATCCATAGAATTAAAAATACAGAGAGTTTCTTCTATCATATTGTGCGGTACAGAACAAATAATATCATCAACGTACTTGAACATGAGACCGGGTTTAAAAAGTAACTGCGGGATAGTTTTGTCTAACAAATAATCCAACACAAGTAATGCCAAAATTGGACTAATTGGTGTGCCCATGGGAGTTCCAAAATTTTGGGAATAAAATGTATTATTAAAGCTAAAATAACTATTGTTGAATATGAATTCTATTAAAATTATGAAATTGATCTTTGTTAACATGCAGTAAGGTTCTATCCAATCCCATCTGGATATTAATATTTCTTTGACTAACTGTAAGGGGATAATATTAGTAAATAGGGAAACTGCATCTAAGGAAATCAGAACATGGTTGTTGCTTGTTGAAAGTTGCTCCACCATGTTAACAAACGTGAAGGTATCTTTGATATTGTAGTTGGTTCTTTCTGTAAAGGCATTCGATCAAATATTCGATAGGAACTTAGATAGATTATAGGTAGGGGAACTAATAGAGCTAACTATGGGTCTCAAGGGGTATCCTGGTTCATGAATCTTAGGAAGGCAATACAATTTTGGTGATACGGAGTTATACGTTGTAAGCATTTTGGCCGTTTCTACTGTAATATTATTATTATTGCTCATTGTTTTGATTAAACTATTCAATTTTCTTTTTGTGTCTTATATGTAGGATCTTTTTTTAATTTAGAATAAGTGCTATTATCGTTTAAAGATGTAGTGTTTTTTCTATATAATCATTTCTACTTAATGCAACCGTACAACCTCCCTTGTCCGCTTGTAAAATGTATAATTAAATGTATTTGTAAGGAGTCTGTTCTTTTTTTTTTTTTAGAATTCCTGAGGAAGCTATAAATTTATAGCGAAATATAGAGGATAAAACAAATGATTGTTTTTTAATTTTTTAATTTTCTTAACAGTTGACCGAATACCCGACGAATTTCATTGATTTGGATTATCTTATAACGGTCGACCAAAACTTAATCCCGAAATCTCACAATTTAATACACAGCTTACATCATCTCTCCCCCTCTCTAAAGCCCACCTACCCTATATACAAGGTTACAAGGTGTTACTGACCGCATCAGTAGGGTTCTTCTCAAAAACAACATCAAAACCATCTTCAAACCCCATTCCAAATTATCTGACCCTTTCTCCGTAAAAGACCCTGTTTCTTTAGAATCACCTGGTGTGTACAGGATTCCTTGTTCATGCGGCAGGGCATATATTGGTGAAACAAAGCGGTCTGTCGGCACTCGTGTTTCTGAACATGAGCGTTGTACTAGGTTGATGCTCATAGCCGGTTCTGCACTTGCCAAGCATAGGCTGGAAACCGGGCACCATATTCAGTTTAATTCAACCAAGATCCTATCCCGCACTAACCATTTCTATGATCGCAAAGTCCGTGAAACTATAGAGATCTTTAAGCACCCCAATAACCTTAACCGCGATGATGGCTACCCCCTACATAACGCTTGGCAATCCTGCATCTATAATCTACCCAACCGCAACCGTAACGCTCCATTGACCCATGACCCATTATCCATATATAAACGCGTCCCCCATCGACTTACACCAGTTTCAGTGCAGTACGTCAGCCCTGAAGATGTCCCATACAAATGGGTACGAAACGTCGGCAGATATACTAGTGACGCGGTTCCAGCCCGGAAACCTAGAAGCAGATAGCATGGACCACGACCGCGGAAGTCACGTACCAAATCTATTTGTTTAAGTTTGTCTAATTCTAGTCTATATGTCATTATATATTTTAATTATCTTCAGAATTCCCTTATAATTTATTTTATTATTTCGAATCGATTCGTAATCTTATTTGTTGTATCCTACAATATAAAATGTAATCCATTCTTAATTTGCATATTTTACATTTACCTATACCTTATACCATAACTTATATTAATTAAATTCAGTTAAATGTTTCTATCTTTTATCACGCCTCTATCAATTATGGTGATAACTAAAGTCCAAATTCCTTTCTGAAGGATTCTGTGACCTACTTCTAGAGCGCTAACTGGTCAGTAATTCGGTCTTAGAGGCGCCACAATATTAAAGTACCTAGAAGACTTTAGCTAATACTGAAGCAAAAATCCAAAGTGCGTACACGTCACATCATAACCAATTAACATTTGATAAAATTAGGAAACAAACACACGCCAAAATTAAAAGTCTCAGAGTAAAAGGTAAGAAAACAATTGTTTTTTTTTTAAAACAAAAATTGCACAAATTTCAAATGTGTATTTTTTATATGCAATAAATATATTTGAAAAGGATAACGGTGAAACAAATAGTTGATAAAGCATATATAAATAAATTCAGGCTTCACAAAATCTAGTGTCTTTGCTATAATTAATAACTTCTTAACTTACTACAAAAATATTAGATCTTGAACTGATATATTTAACTGAAATATTTTACAATATTCTAAACTAAAGTTACATATTTACGACATATTCAGTTTAATAAAAAAGATGACAAAATAAAAGTATGAAAATGATTATCGAAATAAAACAGAATTAAATATTACAAGTAACTATTAGCCCTAATTGTACATAAAATTCTTAGACAAGTAAAAGAAAATCGAACATTAGATATTCTAGTATTGTGTTTTTTCGTAGTGTTTTCCTTACAACTACGCATTAATATGAGACTTATACATTTATAATATAAAATGTGCAGATCCTATCTTTGGTGTTTCACGGGGTTCGCTTACTTCCTTAAGTTACGGGTTGTTGCCGGATTCTTAGATTCAGAATTCCAATTGGTCCTTTAAATGATTTTCTGCAAATGGTCGGCTGACATATTCATTTATGGCTTATACAAAATTTAGGTGATGATGTAATTAAAAATAAAAAAAAAACGTTTTAAAAACAATCGCAAATAGTTTATAATCCCAAATAAAATTAGAATAATTGTAAAACAAAAAAACTAATTTGTTGTAGACAAATCTGAAGTAAAGGAATTAAGCAAAACATTAGCATATATCTAGGATCAGTTGATAGACCCACGCGGGTAAACAAATAAAGGAAGTCTATATAAATCATTAAAAATCCACAGGAAAAGTAAAAGTAAGTAAATAAAACGTTAAATTAATTACGTAAGGAGAATCTCCTAGATTAAGAACATATAAACAATACAGAGCCATAATGAATGAATTAATTAAATTTCAAACTATAAAATGAGAAATTATACTGCAAAACTTAAGGATGTAAAAAATGTCTAAAAAAATTATTTTAAAATTCTTAAAACTGGGATATACAGTGGTATACATCAAAATATGAACGAAGTAAAAATACTATAGTGGATATAATATAATTAAAGGCCAAAATAAACAGAAGGTCAAAGTGAATCCGCAGCATTTTCTTTTGAATAACTGTTAAACATGTTACCTCATACACTTTCCTATCTTCTTTTATAAACATTATACCTCAAATTAAATTTTTAACTCTTTCTTGTCCGATGTTATACTGTCTAAAAATCTTATATAGATCCTCTCTAAATCTGACAAATTCTGTTATTATTTACTAACTTTACGTTTATTTATTTTCTTAGATAATACTGGTTGGTTTTTAAGAAGAAAAATTTAATTTTAAGATTTTTTCAAGAAACACAATATATACAGAATCGTCTTAACATAACATTACATAATTTATATAAAATTGGTTTAAATACTTTATTAATATGTACTTTTACTTTACTATTACAACCTTGAGTATTTCTTGTAATACATTTTTTGAAAATTTTTCCTAGAATTTTCATAACCTAAATATTGATATGGACTTAATATTTTAATATGTTGACTATACATGAATCATAAGAATCATTTTTCGACACTAATCTCTGTTATTATTGCCATTATCTAATAAATATATCGTAAAATATATATTCCTCAGGATTATCTAGTAAAATAATTAACACTGAAGTGGTTTAGAAACTAAAAAAAAAACAAATTTCTTACTAGGGGCAGTAGAAGAGCGTAGAGCTGGTAATTATGCGGGTATAGTTGGTTTAAAGGCGCCGACTGGTCAACACAGTCTTTTTAACTAACTGTTTTAAGATAATTAATACGTATTTGAGTTATAATAAATAATTACATTACATTAATGTAGAAATTTTTGAAAACATTTTATATGCTGATGATGACAACTTAATTGTCGAAATACGTATTCGAAATAAGGAAATGAATGTGGAAAGGGGTTATACATATATCAACCTTAAGTGATTAAATTAATCAACCACAGGCTCCATCAAATTTACAATAATAATTATAACTCAAGAGTAAATCATTTAAACTGAAAGGGTCTTGGCGAGGTAAACGCCACTTTGCAAGGACACCTTATACAGAATTAAATATAATGCGACAATTGTATCGCACAGTTTTCATCAAGTAATAATACACTCTAAAAGAAAGAAAAGATGTCTATTCATTGGAATAGGCGACTGTTTCAAAATGGTTATTCAGAGTATCAGATGCTGACGACGAATTTACGGATAGTATAAATACATTAGTACAAAGTAAAAATGAGCTAGAAAGTTTAATGCAAGAAGAAGTTAGTGTTATTTCAGACACATTAAGTAATTTTAATGAATCTATGATGAGAATGAATGATAATATATACACATTAGATAAAAAAGGAATGTAACAAGTTTTCAGTAGCTTTAACAAACAAAACTAAACAAGTAGAGTTAGTAACAGAATTATTTAATCATTCAATATTACTAATAGAAATGTCAGACGAAACAGTATTATTTCTTGAAAATTATATTAAAGATGAATCTTTAATCTAAAATGGAATAATAAATTATACGTTTCCACCAGAGCTATTATATAAGGAATTAGCTCATACACTATACATCTTACCAATTGAATTGACTAGTAACAATGTTTACAATTATTGTAAAATAATTTCATTAAAATCTTTATAAATAACAATTTATTAATTGTATCTATGAAGGCATGTCGGGTAACACATGCAAGTTAACAACACTATACAAAGAAAAAAAATCCCTTAAAATCAGAGAAAAATTTTTCGAACAAGCGTGTTTTGCAGCGTAAATTAAAAACTGTTGAAATTGCACCGAGAAATGAGCGTCCAATAGTGTTAAATTAACGCATTCAGAGAGTGGTAAAAAGTGTAATCACATCTTACTTTATGAATTAGTGCACTGAGGACAGCCCTAGAGACAGAATCTAATATTGAGAAGAAGAGAATTTGAAGAAAAGCCAGATATAACGGGAGAGTACCATGTAAAATATCTTTCATTAACGACGTCAATACTTACGTAAACGTTTTGCGCTCTACAATAGATATCTATTAATGGCGTTTAATGAAAGTGAAACGTAATACTTTTCAGCTATAACCAGCTTTTCTATAGATACATAAGCGATTATAAATACATGTGTATGTGTGTGTGTGAGTTTGCGTGTCTGTATCTATTTTTGTTCTGATTTCGAATGATTCGGTATGATTATTTTCTTTTAATTTTTTGTTATAACAAAAATTGCTATTATTAATTGAGGAAAAACGGAGAATAGGGTTTGTAAAGCTATTTTAGTGTTGAAAAACTATAAAAGCAAAATGACAAAAAAAGATAAATAAATATAAATAATAACAAAACTAAAAATAATTTTTTTTAAGCAAATAAACAAATGAATGAGTAGACAGTAGCCAAAGTTGGTTCATTAAATGCTCAAAACAACTATTACATTATTCCGTATGCACATTTTACACCTTCGCATTTTTTACATTTCGCCCTTGATTCGCCCCTCTATACAACAGTGTAGAAAAATAAACCAAAAGCCGGTATTGCTCGACTGGTACGAAATATCCTTCGTTACTTCTAGGGCTGGAAGTAGCCGGTATAATTGAGAGAGTTAGGATTCCTGTTTGAAACATCTTAGAGGACGTCACAGTATTGTGTCCCTAGAAGTCTACTTACCAATACTGAAGCACATAAATACTATGGAATACTATTGGAAAATTTAGGCTATTGAGGAAAACACAGTTGCAGAAAAAAAACGACAAATGCTTATTATAGCATATGAAAAAACTGCACTTCTATTAGGCTATGACTAATATACTACAACCACAAAATGCCGTACATTGCCAAGTATACCAGTTACTGGTAGCGCGTTAATCACAAGACAACCAAGGACGAACGTTTTAGACTTTCATACTTAAACCAATCAGACTTAAGCGTCATAGGGTAACGTAATCGAAAGGAAGGAAAAAGAAAAAAGAAAGGAAAGAAGAAAGGAAGAAAGCAATGGGTAACAAGCTCGTTATTTAAAGACAGCTAATTAATATAATACTTAAAATAGTTTGAAACAAATATACTACTTATTTCAGAGATGAAAAATTAAGAACATCTCTTAAAATAAGTCAATAAGAAAGGAACCGATACTCCCCTAAATCACCTTCCAGACCTTAAGTAGAAATAATCATTAGAAGGCGTCAGTATTATTACAAATGAATAAAAATAACAACTCAATTAACATAGATAACTGAATGATAAATGAATGAACTTGGAATAAGACAATTTCAATAAATTAATAAAGTAATGCTAATAACCTGCAATTACGAAATAAGAAATACGAGAGAATATATGGAAGATATAAAATTGTCTAATTATATTATTTCCATAAATTGTAATACTGATATACAGCACGTAACAGAAGCTATCGCGGAGTCTGAGTATTATTTGGACTTGCAGCGAGTGCTCTGCCATTGGGAATGATATTAATGAACTCAAAGCAGTTATTGTGGGACTGAGGAATGATGTTCGTGAATTAAAGGCGTCCTCTTCCGGCATTGGTGCAGCTATTGATGGTGATATTTTTGAGGATCTCCTGTTCGAATTGCGTGAGCGCGAACGGAGGAGGAACAAGGTTGTAATTTATGGAATTCAGGAGGTCGGTGATTCTTCTGCGGCTGATCGCGCGGTTCGTGATGTGGAGTCGGTCAAACAGGTCCTTGGTCACCTATCTGTGGCTGCAGAAGTTAAACCATATCGCCTTGGTAAATTTGACCCTAATAGAACTGTACCACGACCAATTAGGATTCGATTTGATGGTGATGGGATTGTTCGGGATGTTATTCGGAGGTCCGGACTTCTGAGGAGTGACAGGAACTTCAAGGGGATTAGTTTGTCCTTTGACAGGACTCCGAGACAGGTGGAGCATTGTCGTTCGGTCAAGCGGAATCTGGAGGACCGGACTCTTAAGAGAGAAAAGAATCTCAGAATCAAGTATGTTAGGGGAATACCTAAAATTGTGTCGGAAAACTAATCTTGCCCAATAGAGACCAAAACGATTCATTGTCAATCTATTATCAAAATGTTCGTGATGTGCTTTCCAGACAATTATAATGTGTTCCGGTCCGATAGAAGGTTTCGTGAGGTTGGACGTGCGAGAGGTGGTGGTGTGCTTCTGGCAGTTGCTACTGATTGTCACGCTGAGCAGATTAACATTACAGACACTATTTTCGCTCCAATTATCGATATATTACTATGCAGGATAACATATAACTTTAGCACGTTGCATATTTTTATAGTTTATGTTCCCCCTGACTTATCTGTAACTGATTTTGAACTTTTTATAGAAAGCTTCGAATTGTTAGTTTGTAACTATGAGCACGTTATTATTTTAGGAGACTTTAATATTCCATTTTTTAATTTTCGTAACGTGATTGACGGTAAGTCTCGAGTGATGCGTGGATTTTTGGAGTTCACTGATCTGAAACAGGGAAATGCTGTACCTAGCGTTAATGGTCGTCTGTTGGACTTGATTATTACAAACTTGCCATGTGAGGTGCTGGAGAATACGGAACCCCTGCTTTCGGTAGATTTTCATCATCCAGCTCTGTCTGTCGATTTGAATTTGAATTTGTCTGATCATTCTGTTATATCTTATAACTTTAGAAAGGCAAACTATCTCGCCTTGTATAGTGCACTCATGAATGTGGACTGGATGTTTTTGTATGGATTTAGCGACCCTAATGAAGCATGTAGAGTATTTTACTTGACTCTATATTCAATTTTCGATGAATTTGTGCCTCGCTTCAAGAACAGCAACCCTAGGTATCCTAGTTGGTATACGCCCGAAATAATTTCTAATATCAAGCTAAAGCTTTACTATCGTTCAAGATACAGAAAACATAAACATGAGGCGGATTTTCTTGAGGAGGCTTCCTGATAAGGTGACCGCAGGCCATGATCAAGTCCCAAGCTTTATTTTGAAGGATTTTGCTGATGTATTTGTCACTCCACTATCCATTATATTTAATTTAGCACTGAAAACTTCTTCTTTTCTCAGTGTCTGGAAGCTCACTTGTGTTTGTCCTGTGCTGAAGAGTGGTGAACCTTCTGTCGTCGCAAATTACAGACCCATATCCATCTTGCCTAATTTCGCAAAGGTTTTTGAAATGAGTTTACATGCCTGCATTGCTCCGCCTGTGTGTCGGCTTATCCACAGCGATCAGCACGGCTTTATGGAGAGGCGTTCTACCGTTTCCAAATTGCTGTGTTTTACACAATATGTATCACATGTATTGGATGATCGGGGCCAGGTTGACGTGATATATACAGATATGTCTAAAGCCTTTGACAGGATTAATCACTCGATTCTGATGGGCAAATTGAGATCGTTTGGCATTAGTGATACCCTTCTAACTTTTTTTGAATCTTACTTGTTTGGGAGATCACAATTTGTAATTTATAATGGATTTTCATCTGAAGTGTTTTTGGCTACTTCAGGGGTACCTCAGGGTTCAAATTTGGGTCCGTTACTTTTCTTAATCTTTATTAATGATTTACTGTCTATTGTCGATTCCGAGAGGCTGCTATTTGCGACGATCTCAAAATGTTTACACGCATTAATAGTGTGGATGATTGCATTTATTTGCAGCAACAACTTGACCACGTCAATGATTGGTGTTGTAGTAACTCCTTAAAACTAAATATTTCCAAATGTAGGGCTATGACGTACACGAGAAGGGTGCAACCAATCATCTTCAATTATTCCCTGGTGAAATTGTCGTTTGTCGATCATACTGCGGTCGCTGTATCGTCGGCTGGGCGAATTCTGGGATTTGTTATCCGAAATCGTAAATCTTTTTCTAATGTAACAGCCCTGAAATCACTGTTTTACTCTCTTGTCAGATCCAAGCTCGAATATGCGGTTCTGGTTTGGTCGCCTTATTACGGGGTGCATAGGCGGGCTCTGGGGTCGATTCAGAGGAAATTTTCGAAGTTCCTATGGTATCGCGTGGATGGTCGGTATCCCATTCGGGGTTCGGAGCAGGGTGAATTACTATCGAGGTTTGGCGTGATTTTTTTGGAGCAACGGCGGTTTGCCGTGCTTTACAAGCTTATACACGGTAAAGTGGACTGCCCTTCTCTACTCTCGCAGATATGTTTTAATGTCCCTCGTTTGACTTCTCGTCAGAATGTGCTTTTTATTGCCCCGCTGCTAGAACCAATGTGCTGATCAAATCGCCTCTATTCGTAATGTGCAACAACTTTAATATGATTTCAGACATTGCAGATATAAATCATGACACGCTAAGATCGATTGTTGCAGCGGTATCCGAGTATTTCGCTCGTAAGTAGTGTGTTACTGGTTATGTGTTATCTTTCCGGATTTTCTTTTCCCTTTTTTATTTTTCTTTTTTTTTTCCTTTTCTTTAAGTAACTAATTTTTATTTAAGTAACTAATTTTTGTTTAATTACGGTAACCTACATTTCATTTATTTTACTTGTACGCATTAATGTAGTAAGTTTTGTCCTGTAATAGGAGCTTTGGCTCTGTTGGGCAATAAAGAGATATTATTATTATTATTATTATTATTATTTATATATATTTAATTTAAACTTCTCCTTAGGAGAAGATCTATTGGCCTAATATCTGGTGATTTTGCCGTTCCGAGACCGGTTCCTGTATTTGTAGGTTAATTAAGAAAATATTTTGAAATATATTCAGAAACGTTACGAAAATTATGAGCAGGTGCACCGTCATGTAGAGTATTTGAAAAATTTTAACTTAAATTTAGCTTATCTTCCGCTCGTTCTCAAGAAAAATTAAATATCGTTCTACATTCAAACTGTTGCCAAAAGAATATGGTCCCAATATCTTCATACCAAAAATATCACACCACATGTTTAGACAAAGACAGGTTGATCAGTTTTTCAAAAATAAGGCAATGATTATCTTGAAACCTACAAACAATATTGTGTGTATTAAATACCCATTACATTTTGTGTCGTCTGTATAAATACTAGTGAATGTGGTTTATTGTTTGTTTCTCCCAAAAAGATCGAGCAAATATCAGTCTTTTTTCTTGATCTTGGATATTAAATGTATTGCTAACGCTATATTTAAAAAGACTGTATTTATTACGTTTTATAATTAAACGAGCCTTTTTTGAGAAAACGGCACACTAGCTCGAAATTTCACGAGAAGATATAACGGGTTTCTTTATTTCTTTCTTCGTCTTCCGTTTTAAATTTTTTTTCTATTGCTATCATTTTGCAATCAATACATTTTTAAATTGTTTTATAACTCAGAAAACAGATTTTGATCTAGGTATCTCTTTTTCATATAGCATTGATAATACAGTTCGCTAGCGTCAGTACACTATTTTTATTGCTAGAAAAATAACAAAAGAGTATATTATTTTCTTCTTCGTTTGTATATATTTTCTACATGAATATTTTACAGGAAAAAACACTTAGCTCTACTAGTAAACTATCTTATGGGAATTCAATTTATTTGACAAATCTATTTGTTTAGTTGCAGCGTTCATTAATTAATGTCTACTTGTGCATTATTTTCACAATTAGTTATAATAATTGAATAATATCCCCACAATTAATATATTGTAATATACTTCAATAAAAAATCCAGAAAAGATAACTCGAACCAAACTTTATACCAGTGTGTTATATATTCAAAACCAAGTATATTATGAATTTTTAATTGTGGCTATTAAATTCTACCTAAAAATATCTATCACGTTCCATATTTAGTTTCGTTCTACATTTGGTAGTTTTAGTAATTTTTTTTAGCATGTCAAAAAGTTGATAACAAATCTGAATACTCTATTAAATACATCATAATCTCTATCAAACAATAATATTCATAACACAAAATAATAGTAAACATAACATGCACAATATACGTAACATACGTTCCAAATAAAAATGAAACATTTTAATTTAAATGTGGCTAAACCTTTAACATATCCGCCCCCCTCGACGGTACCGGCATCAAAATAACACGTAATACGCTACTAATCGGCATATATCGGAAACACGCACAATTTGATGACGGGTTTGAACTACATAATGTCTTCATAGTTACCGCGCGCACAACTCCATCCTTTCTCAATTCCGTCTCTGAAATTCGGCCCATTATACAATGTCAGGGTGGCATGTTGTCTTTTCAGATAATCAGGAACCACATGCTTCTTGGAGTTCGAATTTCACTTTTTCTTTGGAGTTGGATCAGATACACTATGCGCCACCCTTTCCAAAAATGCTCCCGAATCTTTTGAACATATTGCCCTCTCAAGAGGAACTTTACTTTTAGATCCATTTGACTAGGTTCCAAAATATGTGCAGAGGTGATTTCAGTAAAAAAATAAGGTGTAAGGAAAGTCAAATCATTAGGATCTCTGGATATGGCTATTATGGGGCGGAACTTAAGTACACCTTCTATTTGAACTAAACGAAAAAATAAAAGATCTACATTTCTTCACAGGTTAGGTTACTTTTTCCGATTATGCGGACTAAATGCGTCTTCGCTGGTGCTTCCTACCGGCCTCTAAAAGGTGGAGATCTCGGTGGAATGAAATACCATTTTTATCTAATTGTGACCAAATTAGTCTTGCAAACTTTCTTGGTGATATTGAGATATTTAATTTCTAGAGGGATTTCCCTCAGCACATTGAAAGTTGCAAACTTTTTTTGGAATGGACCTACATTTTTACGAAAAAATGCACGTGAATAGCCTATTTTTAAAACGTCAATAATTGCAAAGAAATGAAAAATACCATCGTTGCAGTTAATTTTGCTGGAAATGTATATGATCCCTTCAATAGATATTTCACACTCAATAAGTTAACAAGAGCTTATTGTTTAAGAATTAAAGATAATGTAAGGGCAAGAATTTCTAAATCAGTCATTAATTTGAATACAGAATATTTAACTTTAACAAATTTAAATGCTGCAACAATAGTAGTAGTAAAATTAGTACGCCTTTAATAAAGAATACAACCAATTATAGCGGAACAGTATTAAATTCCAGAAGAAATAGAAATTAAATTAGTTGGATTCTGTACACTGCTTACATGATATCAATTAGAAATATTTAATAGGTCTTGAATTTCACCTATTCTATTAGCTACTAAGGTTTTAAACGCGTTAGAAGATTTTAGCAAAGATGTAGCTATGGTTGAGTCTATCCAGTAATAACTTTTGCTAAATTGCACGTTTTCATTTAAATCAGTTTATGTACGAATTGAGCCATCAGAAGAGCTTTACATAATTCTAGTCACGGCAATTCTATTGCTTTAATTGGTGCAACCTTGGAATTAGAATACAACAGTTCAGAGTACATATTTTGAGTCTTATTAAATGCTCTTATATAAACACAGGTTCCATATCCCTTTTTAATGGCATTACAAAAAACCATACAATTTCAAACACTTTGTATTTTCAATAGAAATTATGTATCAATGAATTGTTGCTGTAGATAAGTATTCCAAATCTTTTTAAACAGGAACTCCATGTATTTTGTACATCGAATGGGAGAGATTCTTCCAAATCTAGTTTCACCTTCCAGATATCCTGCATTAAAATCTTTGCTATTATAATAGTATATGAAATTATGAGACCTAAGGGATCAAATATTTTGTAGATATCCTTTAGTAATGCGTTTTTCCTTGTAGAAGGTTTTATAGGATACTGCAGAGTCCGTATTGGCAGTTCGTTGAAAATCCAAGTATTGAGGTTGTGTCCATGTTTTCGATATGCCATGTCATAAATCGGATATATTAGATGTACATTTCCTTAGTCCGAATTTTCCCTTGGCTAATATAGCTATAACTTCATTTATAATTCTACGTGATTCTTTTACGTCATTTGTACCCGTTAGTAAAACATCCACGTAAAATTTTGAGAGGATTTTTTCAGCGCTTATCGGATGCGTATCTTGTTCTGCTATTGCTAGTCGTTGTAATGCCTAGATTGTCAAGTAGGATGCTGAAGCTGTGCCCCTAATTCGATAGGTTGAAGACTATCTGTCTCAGAATTCCTCCACCAAATACGTTGGAAAGCTTAAACTTGTCATTCATGGAAACTTGTCTATATATTTTCGCTATATCTGCAGTGAAAACATATTTATGTAAACAAAATACGCAAACTATATTGAAATGGTCTGGTTGCAACTTTGGACTAACCGTGAGTTTAAGGAAACTCCTATCGACGATTTATTGGAGGCATCGAAAACAGCCCCCACTTTGGTGGTTGAACTGTTTTCTTTAATAATAGCATGATGTAAGATATAGAAATGAAGTTCTTTAGAATCACTCAATGCGTTTATTTGTCTTATGTGACCTAAATTAGAATTTTCTTGCATTAATGATATATACTTTTGCTTTAAACTGCCATTTGAGTGCTATATAAAGAGCATACTTTATTATTAGAGAACAAAGATACTACAAAGCGCCCATTAACATTGCTTTTAGCAGCGTCAGTAAAATATTGTTCACATAACTTTGTCTCTCGAGAAAACGATTCAATTCTTTTTAGGTTTTCCAATTTACAGAATTTGCTTAAACTGCCATTTATTTCTTTTAATGTAACAGAGTTGAAAATCGATAAATTTTATGTAAGTTTGGGGTATTTTCGCCGACTCTATCCAGCCTAATGAAGTTTTCTGCAAATATGAACCTTTATTTCCTATTTTGATTTGACCTACGCATCCATGTTTGTAAAACAATTCAATTTGATATATTGAAACCAGGATCAACCAATTTAGCGTTTCTTGGTATCTTGACGCTAACGGGTGCTATTAATGCTATAGCAAACCATTCTGATATTTTGTCAGGCATTAAACAATATAATGTTGCCTGGAAGTTATTATGCGTAGATCGTATGCAAGCATTTGCATCTTCGTAAATCTTGGTAAACGTTAGTTTATTTTACAGGTATTTTATGAATGTTTACCATTTTTCGCATAAATAAATTTGATTGTAAGTCTAAAAGAACACAATACGTATGGTTACGGCTTTTGCGATCTAAGGTAGTTACTAAAGCAGTCGACAATAACACATGACAGTTTGTGTAGTGAATGCTATGATTTGATACATTGGGCTTATCCTTTATTTTCGACATTTTAGGAACTGGCATAAGATTTTTTTAGTGTTCTTTCTTATACTAAATATACATTCCATGATGGTTTTCCTATATTTTTTTGCACACACATATCTACTTTACTCCAGAAGTCATTCGTCTGATACATTCGATTAAAGAAAGCTTATATACTTCATAATTCTCAACTTTATTACCTTCTTCAATAGTAGCATTTCTCAATTCACCATCTTCAATTGTTTGAGAACAAACATTTTGTTCTTTTATATTAAATGAACTCTTCATGATAAATAACAAAACTGAGAAACTGAGATACTATAACGCTCCCTTTATGAATTTTTATTCGCCCTCCTGGAGGTGCGTCCTCCTGGCTTCCGTGCCCGTGTGTGTTAGTGTGATTTCGAGCCCGCCTTCCTCCTCTATGTAACGTTTATGCAACTTCCTCCGTGGTCATCGTTCTCATCCTTCCAACAATTATGCCCCGTGCGGGCAAGTATGTAGGTGTGTATTGTTTACATGTAGTAGCTCACCTGTGGGCTACAAAAGCCTTGTGGTGTCTTCTCGGTTCCGCTATGCGGGGGCACGGCGCGCATTGTGTTCACTAAGCTCGAGTGTGCGCCTTGACGACAACTCAGCCAGCTGACGCGTGCTTTCCACGCAGAGTGGCGTGTTGTTGACTCCCAGGTCTCCCAGGCTATAGCAAAACAACCTAAGTCCTAGGCTGCAGGGAGCCAGCCGTATCGTTGCCTAATACACAACAACTTTCCTAACTGACCCTAGTCGTATCTGAGCTTTTGGAGCCTCCCAACCACGGTGTTGAAAAAACCCCAGCATTTCTTCTTCTTGTCGTCATTTAGTTCTTCTGTCCGCAGTGGCCATCTGTGTGGCTAGAAGGACGTGTTCCGCTGTCGGTTTCTCCACATTGACAATTTGAGTCATTCCTCCTTCTTATCTTGCGCAGATACGCATTGAAATTTCCGTGGCAAGTAATCAACTGTACTGCCTGATAAGATAATGCCACATTCATCTATTTGAACTTCTGCGCGTTCCTTATTAAGTGTTTCGTCCAGCACCCATTTAGCGCATCTGCCCGTCGCTGCTGCCACTCACTTTCGCACTTGTTTCCTATTGCCTTTTTCCCGTTTTCTCGGACGCAAGCCCTTACGCGATTTCCGCATTCGCGCCTGCGGCCGCCTCTTTTCCTACTTTGTTGGCCTTTTCGTCTCCGACGGTTCCTATGTGCGCGTATGTCCTTTTGAGCTGCACGTTCACCTCTCGCAGTATCTTCTATGTATCCGATAGTAGATTCGTTGGCTTCCGCATATTTTTAATGCCTGTAAAGCAGACGGACTGTCTATAAACAGTGTCGCCTGCTTCACATTCATTTCCTTAACGTATATGTTTGCCGCACTAATCACCACAACTTCAGTCTCATAATTATCACATACGTTAGCCAGTTTAATTTCCTTACTATAGATTTCGTCCTCGCCCGGGTATACAGTGATCGCCGCATTCTTTCCCGTTTCGTTCAATTCTCTTTCTTCGTGTTTGTCCATCTTCGTCTTGCGAGAAATCAACTCTTTTTCTGCGGAATGTATTTTGGTTGTTATCCGTCTGTTGCTTTCAACATCGCCTGGGTCAATGTCTAGTCTAGTACATTGTTTGAATTCCTGCCCGTCTAACTAGATCGCGTCTCTTCGCCTAGCGAGCTCTTTCGCTCGTATATCCGCCGGCAACAATCCCGTCATTGTAGCTACGGCTTCCGCCGACATGATCGCGTATGCTCTCGTAGCCCTAATTGCAGAAACTCTCTGCGCTCTTATTATCTTTCGGGTTTCTTTTACGCTTAGCGAATCGACTCGTATCGGTTGCATAAGCCCCAGGTTAATTTCGCGGCCGCACTTACTTTATTCGTGATTTCTAACACTTTTTTTGACGCGTACTGGACGTGCTCTTTAAAATTTAATTTCTCATCGAGGATAACCTCTAGATATATAATGCTTTCTTTACAATATATCGTCCCGTTTTCTAATTTAAACGGCGTTGTTGACCCGGCTAATCTAAAAACAGAGCCAATTTTTCCGCGTTAAATATAAGCTTATTCGTCGTGCTCCATTCTATAATTCTTGAGAGTGCCTCGTTCGCGTTGCTTTTTAGAATCTTACATTGACATGCTCTTACCAACAATGTTGTGTCGTCTCAGAAAGCTATTGTTTGACATCCCTCCAGCAGCTCCAGCCGGAATATACTGTCATACAAAATATTCCAGTAACCAGGCCAAATCGTGAACCTTGGGGACACCCTCGTGCAATTTCCCTTTTCATTCTCAAGCCTGATTTCTCTATGATAGCCTCGCTGTTAAAAAAATATGTCGCAGCTATCCTAGGTAAATTACGCGGACAGTTTTTTAATTCTTTGTTACGTCGCGATTTGTGGCCTCCACTTGTGGGTGAAAACCCCGCTAATGTCCAACATTATAGCTGAGCTATACAGTCCCTTTGATTTAGTGTTCTTTACGAATTTAATAACGTTTTCGATCCCGTCTATATTCGATGTGCCCTTTTTAAACCAGAACTGTTTGTCAGCGTATGATGGGCTTCCCAGCTGTACACACTTAACAATGTTATCGCGCTCCCGTTTTTTCCGCAGCTTTCGTGATGCTATCACGAATTTCTTTCAATATCCCAGGCCGCTCCTTCACGATCAGTAGTATTTCTACTACCACGTCCCTAAGTTTCTTCCTGTCTTCGATCCTCAGCGTTTCGTCCTTGGTCGGAACTATTTCGCATATCGCCAAGTTTAACTAGAGAGCCCTTTTAATTAATTTGTCCTCCACGGACACTTTGTCGTCATCTACGACGGCATTTAGTAAACTTTCCCTTCGGGAGTCTACTGTTTCCCTCCTGTTGACTGACGTTTTCGACACCATGTTGTCAGCCATATTTATTAATTTGATAAATTAACTATTCTATATTAGTAAATTAAAAAATCAAACAAGTAAATCGGAAACATTATCAAACCAAATACAAGTTAATAACGTTACATTACGCGAATTCATTAAGTATTTGCCATAAACCATAAATTAATCTCAATATCGATATCATTCCACAAGCGATGGCTGCTACTAGCACGCCTACTCGCTACAATGTCTCGAGCAGGAGTTTAGAAACTCGACGGCAGGACCGTAACTGGTCAAATTAAATCGATGGAATTAGTGTTTTTATGAAATTCCGATGAATCGATAGATGATTTGAAAACTGGGCAGGTTATTAAATTCACATAAAGTGTTGGATTACTATATACAGTGAGGTTCACGAAATTTGAGGCGGAGGTCAAAATGAGCACATTTCTTGGTAGTATAAACCTACTCTTCTATATTCTGATATCGATATTCACAAATATACCAAGGTACGAGGTAGGTACAACAAAATAGATGCAGATAGATACTTATTACTACATTTAAACTAAAAACTAGATTTACCTACAAATTTCGGTTTTTCCAGTCTAACCGTTTTGTCTGCTTTTTTTTGTACTCTTCGTTCTTCTGCACGTAGGAATTTGTATCACTAAATACACACGGACAGTCATTGATGGTTAGCAGTGAATGTTGTGCAGAATTTTTTTGCGCAAGTTTTATCACTGATCCAGGCTCCGCTGTGATTAATTATCCGCTGATGATGAAAACTTAGTCGAAATATGTATACAACATACGGACATTAAGGAATTTTATTTACCTTTTCTGATTAATGCAAGTTATGAAGAGAAAAAATGAATAACTTCAAAAAGAAAAAGGAACACGAAACGTCGTTAATATGATATATACTAAGTGTTTTATTATCCCACACTGATCAAAAAATCCAAACATGAAAGAACAAAATTTGTAGTTGGAATAAACCGATCAACATATTAAAAAAGAAAATAATAAATTTTAATATATAACCCCTTTCCATATTAACTTTTGTAAATTCTGTATACGAAAGAAAAAGTTATTTCATATGTAAACTATTCAATACTATTCTGTAATAGGCGTAAAGAATTCTAAATTAAATTAATTTATCGACAAAATGTTCTACATTTTAATCATTAATAACAGAAAAAAAAGATATTAAGTAAAATTTTTGCAATTCTCTAATTAAGTCCATATTTTAAAGACAGTTGTAGATGTTATAGTAAATGAAGCATTTTATGACTAAATCCATTTCTTAGTTAAAGTTGTTTGAAAGTAAACGTTTAATTGAAAATTAATATTCATTGAACAAACGCTTTTAAATTATAATTGAGGAATTAAATCTCAAATAAGGGTTTGAATGTCGATAACTTTCATGAAAGCCCCCCAAAGGCAAATGTTTATTAAGCGCTCCCGAATTGGAATTTAGATACGTTCGTTAACTCGTTCAATTTGTGATAAAAGTTGGTATAGTTATTGCAAATAATTAGTTTGATATACATTCTTTGTTCTATGTCATGTATACGTATATGGATATTATTTTAATATGTGTAATATATCCACGCTGCACTACTATCAACAAAGAGTTCCTAATCCCATATTTATCATTTTTGGATTCAATTTCAGAATTATTTTTTAAAATATTTAAATTTTTCACTTCATATTCGTTACGTAGTAGAATTTTATCTTAGGTTATTTGGTGGCAATATGAGTAGCTTGTGGTTTTCGTGGACTGTATTTGTTGTATGTAAATGCAACTCCACACTGGTTTTCTTAACATTTACTAGTGGAGCTATTTTAACAAAACGTGGATTGAAAATCACCAATTTTTAACAACAAATGACTAAACTTAATTACTAATGAATTAGAGATCAATTTGATGTAAAATACGGCACATGTTGAATGTTACTTTACTGCCTTTGATGGTACTATTGCACTGCACAATAATTTAACACTGAAACGTTTTGTTGTTAATATGAGTTAGTACTTAGACTAATTGAATGTAACTTATGTTACTTTTATGGTTGATGTGATATGAGTGTTAGACTAATTGAGTGTAACTCATGATAACTACGATTGATGTGACTTGATGGTTAGACTAATTGTAGCGTGTTAGTTTTTGACTGTTGATTGTTGCCTTTCGACAGTGTCATCCTGCCTAAAATTGTTCCCTTATACATATTGTATATAAGAAGACTTAAGAAAGAAAAGTTGTGTTGGAGATCGTTGAATATTTTAGAATTGTCTAAATTCCCACTTCACTCAAGTTGCACAAAATTTTCCGAAATCAGTTAGCCGTTAACAATACATCGTAAGTACAAAGAGGGTATATTGGACTGTAAACTATTGCAACACATATTAAATTTAAGTAATATCTAATAGTTCATTTACCAATTACTTCATATACATGCAAGTTAAAGTTAAATTTGTTATCAATATACAATATTAGATATATATTTAAACAATGTTTTATTGTAAAATATTATATATGTTAGCAAATTTGATTTTACGCGATGGAATATTTGTAAATCTAGAAAAGAACATGATATGAACTTGGTATTATTTCACGATCGTTCGAAGCTAACCAATTAACTACGCACAAAATATTCCACACAATGTGTGAGCATTTTAATACATGATTCGAGTGTGTAAATACATATACCATCTGATTTAGTTTTATCAAGAGATATTATACCAAGTAAGCCATAGCATAGATGTTAAACAATATCGGGCTTCAGCCGGAAGGCTATAGATTCCAGAATATATTTGTCATTTGTCACAATGGAACCAAATTGCGTTCGTTGGTCATAACTGACTATTTATAGTGCACGTTGTGTTTCGCTTGCATCAATTATGACAGTACTGTTTAAAAACATGTAATGTGTGTAGAACTTTAATCTAGAAGAATATTTATTTATTATTTGATTAATTTCGAAATTATTTTTATGTTTATTTGCTTATTTAATTAAGAGTACAAATTTATTTTGAAATAGAGGTATTCCAATATTTTTAATATTTTTATAAGCGTTATATATTTTAAGTAATGGTATACATTATGGCGGTAAAGTTCTATTAGTAATTTAATCTCAGTATCTGCAATGCGTGTGCGTTCCCTACCCACATACGTCACGAAATTGTCTTTTTTCACCTGAGCCAGGGACATAAAGGCTCGTTTTTCAGTAAAACGATCTTCTTGAGTTTAATCTCTACCATATCCTTCTCCTTCCTTCTCCTCTCATCCAAAGCTGCCAGTGCATCATTTGAAATTCGCGCTTTAGATGCTGTAGTTGTTGAGAGCGTAGGACGCTGTTTTGGACGTCTCTCTTAATAGTTAACCCCTGTATAGCTGTTGAGAGGTAGAAGCGTTACTTTGGATGTCACCCTTGATTGCAAATCCTTTTTCTGTTCAAGTTTTAGCAATTGGTCGAAGCATGTCCGTTAAGCGCAAAAGTTCAGACTGAGGAAGTCCTACAAGTAAAGTAAAAACCTCTCTTTTGATTTATCATTGCGTCAGTTATGTATTATTTTTGCGTGTAATCATTGCCTGCATCTTCTGGGACAAAGTTTTCCAGTTTACCGATCGACAATGCCTCTCGGGCAACGAACCCCCGCTGTATTATCATCAGCCCAGAGCGGTACGTCAATATACTGAACGTGCATAGCAAAGTTTTCGATTAAACATAGTCCCATTTATTTCTGAAACAGCGAAAATTCCGACCGAACTTCTCGTAGTTGATTAAAGTAAAATTACCATCTTCCGCTTCATATAGCAAATAGTAGTACGAAATAATTAAATCAAATCACGAACTAGACATTGCAATTATTGCATACAAAATGAATATATATATATATATATATATATATATATATATATATTATATATATATATATAATTTGTTAAAGGTGCTTTGGTCACACCAATTAGTCCAATTTTAGCATTACTTGTGTTGGATTATTTGTTAGACATATCTTGCAAAGACTGCTCCGGATGTTACATAGGTCACACATCGCAATCAATAAAACAAAGGGTGACTCAGCACATAAGTGATGGCAAACTAGGCAAAAAGTCGTATGCCCTGGCCACATATGTCAACACACAATTTTGGTTTTAACAATCCCGTCATTTTAGACAGAAAACAACTACAAGAAAAGAATATTCTTGGAAATGGCTCACACCTAGGAAAATCCAAACACCATAAATTATAAATCTGATATCAACTAGTTAAGTATAATCTATTGCAATCTAATATAATGAAAGTCAAGTGTCACGCAGATTAATTCTTTATCACATTCATATATTTTTATTTTTTGTTTGCACCTCGTATATTAGTTCTTTTAAAGCCTATCACTTTTCGAGAAAAGAAGAAAAGGTTTCCTTTTTTTTAGGATTTTACACGGAAAATCGTTTAGTTTGAGATGCAAGTTATTTGGGGAACATGCTCTTAATTTTACCTATCACTAACAATTAACGCGATAGTATAATAGTTTACGATTTTGTATGTAGTATATAGTAAGAATGGCAAATCACATATTAATGATTTTCAAATTAATTCAGTTTTTTGTAAGAAAAGATAACAATTAGTAATATGATCAATATAGTGTAACACATGGATCAATAAGTCCCGAGACTAACAATGAAAACAACATTTTTTTTGCAAAATTTTTTTTTATTCATCAACATAATCACCTTTTAGGGTGATACAATGGTTCCAACGCTTTTCCAATTTTTCAATACCATGTTTATAAAAAAATTTATCTTTCGCTTCAAAATAAGCTTCAGTTTCAGCGATGACCTCCTCATTTGAGCCAAACCTTTTTCCCTGGAGCATTTTTTTAAGATCAGCAAAGAGCCAGTAGTCACTGGGGGCTAAATCTGGCGAATATGGGGGGTGGGGAAGCAGATCAAAACCCAATTCGTTCAATTTTGCCATTGTTTTCATCGACTTGTGGCAGGGTGCATTGTCTTGGTAAAAAGGATTTTTTTTCTCTGCATGTGCGGTCGTTTTTTTGCGATTTCCTCCTTCAAAAGCACCAGTAAGTCAATATAATAATCACTGTTGATCGATTTACCTTTTTCGAGGTAGTCAATGAAAATCACGCCATGTGTATCCCAAAAAACTGACGCCAGGACTTTGCCAGCTGACTGCTGCGTTTTCGGACGTTTCGGACGGCTTTCGCCAGCTGTGCGCCACTCAGATGACTGCCGCTTCGACTCTGGAGTGTAGTGATGTATCCATGTTTCGTCCATGGTCACGTAACGATATATAGTAAATAGCGATAAACAGCTTTCTGAATCATCGACTCGTTGCTGTTTTTGTTCCATCGAGAGCAATCGCGGCACCCACTTGGAAAAAACCTTTTTCATGCTCAATTTTTCATGAAGGATAGTAAATACACTTCCATATGATATCTGTGTCATCTCAGCAATCTCACGGAGCTTCACTTTACGATCTTCCAGTATAATTTTTGTCACTTCACTCACATTTTCCGGTGTAACGGCTTCCACAGGTCTACCCGAGCGTTCCGCGTCATTTGTGTCGGTACGACCACGTTTAAACTCGGCAAACCACTGACAAATCGTTGCTTTTGATGGACAAGAGTCCGGGTAACATTTCTCAATCCATTGTTTTGCTTGCGTGGTGTTTCTACCCATTAAAAAACAATGTTTTATCAGAACACGAAACTCGGTCTTTTCCATTGTTTAAACAAACTACAAAACGACTTTACTCCAACCTCGATAACTCAGCTGTTTCTGGTCCGATCGACTTAAAATTTTGACACGTTTCAAGCAAAGGTTAGTACTCTAGAAAGACGTGGTTACTGGTTTACTACGAGCGCCATCTATGGGTTAGTCTCGGGACTTATTGATCCATGTGTTACATGGTATTGTTTCAGAACTCCTGATGAAGTTTTAAGTTACAGCGAAATATTGAGTATAAAACAAAGGACTGGTTTTTAACTTTCCTAATAGTGACCCGACTAACATTATTATTTTGGATTATATATATATAATTTTACAAAACGTGTTGAAATCAAACATCACTGTCGGATGAATTAGTTTTCCGTCAAAATAAAATAAATTTTGGCGAATAAATTAAACTTCGACAGCCGATATTTTTTGTTTGTCATAATTTGTAAGCAATACGAAAGCACTACAAAGAACGGAACCGGTATTGTTAAATGATATAGTTTTCTTTAAAGTAAAATTAATCGTAAATAAAAAGAAATTGTAAATGTTGACACGAGCGTAAATATGTAGTGGACATAATCATTTTTATAATTTCCATAGTGCAAAGAAACCCTTTTAGGCTGTTACACTCCGCATATATAATAATTTCTTATATCATGTTTTTCAAATTAATTTATTTTAATTTAAAAATAATTCGATTTTGAATTATTAAATTATTACTTATTACTTATTATCTTGACATCATTTGTTCTTTATACAGACATTCGGTAGCGAGATCTTTTGTTTTCGTCACGTAATAAACCAGCCCCTACCATGTCGTTTTCTAGGAAGCCGAATACCTAGAACTTTTACAAACCTTTTCCTCACTGGTAATTTTCCATCGACTAACACTTAATATTAATTCTATTGTATTGATTTCTAAATGTAATTAGGGATTCAAATATTAACCCTTCCATTTTTCACACAGAATACATGTATACTATTCTCTCTAGATATCTATTTGCTAGGTACGTATATTGGAATTGATATCACAAATTTAATTTATGCCAATATCTTTAGCGCGCCAATTTCTAGCGTGCTTATTTTATTTCCCTATTAGTTAATTCAAACATGACCAATATCCTACCCTTTAGCCTACAGGTTGTTTCTTAAAAAGCCCCTGTGTGTAGGACACAGAGACTCCTTCTGCGGCCATGACCAAGTCCACACGCATCACTTCCACGAGTTTGTACAGCTAAGTTTCTAAAACAGTGTCCACTTAGTTATTTCGCGACTGCAAAATATACCTAACATCCTGGCTCAGGATATACACACACGAACCGCAATTACTTTACGTATCGTTCGACATATTTTAATCTAACCCTTTTTATATTTGATCAAACAACTGCATATCTCTAGATTTACTTTTATTACAGCTTTGCCATTACGCTTGTCTTATTTTATTTGTTGCTCTCAGTATTATTAATTATCTTTATTTAATATACTCAAGTTTAAAGAATTAAGTTAAATTAGTTAATAAAATTTTAAGGGAAATCCTATTATTTTATTTTAACTAATGTCTTTCTTTCAGCTTGGCACTTGTCCTGAACTTTTGATGCTCATTGTGCACAATTACTAATTGTTAACTCCTTACATTGCTTTCTTCATTTTTATTTGCATTTATTACAGCGTTTCAGCTAGTCGGACACGCCCTCGTAATAAATTTACTAACCATCACGTGCAAATAAATATTTACTATTAAATAATATATCCTGTATTATTTATTTATTACCGGACAAAGGAGGTAATAAGGCGTAAGTTTTTTGTTGATCCTTGTGAATACGTAAATTAAGTTTGTTTGGTACGATAGTATAGATGTTTGAGGCAAATAAGTTTGTTGTATTTATATGTAGTATTAACTATATTTAAAAATTACTAAGTTTCGAGTTTATCGCGTTATTATACTGCTTTTTCGTACATCTACATATTTCTAAATAAATAATAACTAGAAAAAAATTACTTGAACATTATTGTCGTGGCGGCACAGAAAATGATTATAACGCACGCACCTTATTACAATAATAATGGAGCACATTGTTTAGTCCCGAGATTACATCATATTGATCAAATAAGTTTATTGGGCACATTCACCGTTAACTAGATGCTGTCAAATTTTGTCATTTTAACAATAAAATTTTTTCTCTCTGGAATTAAGAGAATGCATTTTCTTATTAAAACTACCAAAAATACCTCTCCTATGGTTATATATATATATATATATATTGGGTCTGGGAAAAAGTTCGTGGCTTTTTCCCTAACGTTCGTTTTTTAGATGACCTTCCGAACGTTAGTTTGAGCGTAGAAACATTGTTATTATTCGCACTTGAAAATGGAGAAGAATAATAGAAATTTCGCTATATTCTGCAATATTATTATGATAAGGGGAACGCTGCGCAGGCTTGTGATAAAATTTGTGCTGTGTACGGTGAAGGTAATCGAAATCTGTTGCGCGGAAATGGTTCGCTCGCTTTCTTCTGGAAATTTCAATGTGAAAGATGAGTCATTCGTCCAATTGAAAAATCTGATGAAATTCCAAAAGATAAGCATATCAGTTATTGGCTGGAGCTGGTTATATATAAAAAAAGTGATGCTGTATGTATATATTTTAACCGAGAGATTTTGAAAGAAAATGGCCCGAAATAAAGGAAAGGTGTTGTCTTCCATCATGAATTAACGCCCGACACTTCTTTGATGACCCGTCAAAAATTGAGAGAGTTTGGTTGGGATATCTGACTATCATTTCTCTCAATGGAATTAAGTTGGTTTCAAAAGAAGCCTGTGAAAACTACTTGATTCAGTTTTTCGACCAGAAACCACAGAAGTTTTTCACCGATGGGATCATGGATCTACCAAAAAAATGGCGAAACATTGTCGATAATAATGGAGCATATTCGGTTTATATATATATATATACCTATATATATATATATATGTATGTATATATTTTTAATTCAATTTCCTTGAAATTAAGTTCCTTTCCTTACATGTTAATTTGGAAGAAGGAAATTTTTTAAAATTTGTGCGTAGATTTAATTCATATACATTTTTGATCTTTAACACTCGCTAATTAATTTTAGCAACTAATTAAGATTTCCTTTTATACTTAGACTGATTGTAGTTGATTATAATTACAATTTTATGCTTTATTTTATGCTTTATTTGTTTGCACTTATAATATAGAATAGCCCAGCGTTTTAGACAATTCTAGAAGAAGGTTGTCTTATTTTATGTAAATATATGTAAATGATGTACTCGAGACTACTGTCAGCGCCGAAAAAATATTTCAATATTGTTTCTTCGTAGTCAGGCGTTTTAGTATATTTTAAATCTGAACTAGTAACTAAGTTATATATTGATTTTTCTTTTTTTTTTCTTTTAAAATAGTAATAATTCTATAATATGCATTTTTGTAATTGCTGTAATACTTAAAATCTAGCCATTTTTGTGTAACTGGTTTTTTATTAAATAATGAATTAAAAGTGAAATTACGTATAGCCAGTTGTTTATTTTATATTGCTCTGTAAACAAGTTTTGCCATATACAATGGGTCCAATAACCAGAAGAGGTACGAGGTTATATTCTGTGCTGGAGAAAGAAAATATTAGATCTGCTTTCATAATACGATTTTTGGCGTATTAAAGACCTCCAAGCTATACTGCCTGGTGACCTAATTGATAAGATCACCTAGCAAACGTTAGATGGAGGTTCGAGTTCTTCTCCAGGGCAGAAATTTTTAATTAATTTCTGTGATTTTAATTAACAATGGTATAGCAGGTGATAATAATTTTCAATAATTACGATCTTTTGTAAATAATGATAAGAAGCAGAGTCATAACCAAGGTTAATTCTAAAAAGATGCGAAATATGAAATACTAAATATACATGAATTTGTTAAAAATAACACAATTATTCGAATAATTATTCCAATAATATTGCATTTCTGCGATGTACAGCGGTGTCTGCAGAATATGAACACCAAATAAATTGAGCATATAACATCAATTCCATATAACCGACACGGCCGTCTCCGTTTGAGAGTACTGACAGAGCTACACCTTAGGAAAACAACTGGTGTGTCAAATATCTCCTGGTAGGTTCCTTTTTTTGTAGCTTATAAATTTTATAAATTTTTCTTTCCTTCCATGATTGAACTTTTAAACGGTGGAATTTTACTAAAAATATAAATAGAAAAGCTAAAATTTACGTCCAATTCCATACTGTGGCTTTGTTGATGTATGTATTTAACGCCTAACTTGCTAGAAAATTTTTATTGAAATTCATATTAATAGCGTCAATTGAGTACACGTACGTTGATATAAAGACAAAGTTAATCATATCATCAAAGTGTATCATATAAAATCTGTTATATACAGCACTCATTTTGGAGTCAAAGTTTTTAACTAAATACAAACAACTTTATGCAAAAATTAAAGGAAAATAGTTATTTCCAGTAATATTTATAATTTTCTTATGTAGCAAATAACTTCGTAACCATACAAATGTGACGAATTATGTGTCTATATTTCTTTAACTTAGCCGACTGGAAAGAATTAGAACAGCTTAAAAGTTTTCTATCCTCTCGTGAAAAGAACATCACCGAACGAAAAACTCAGAAAGTTTTGGAAGTTTTCCGGGTATTAATATTTATATCGACCTGTTTTAAATAAGAAGAACCTTAATAATTTCATACAAAAACTTTTTATTCTTTAAAATTTTTCTTTTACAAATTTCGTGTAATTTTCGTATCTCTACGTATTATTAAGGTTGTTGAAAAAAATTATCAAGAAGTGAATTATGTATGATAAACTTGCATGCACTTTAACAGTATTCTTCAGTTCTTTTTGAGGATTTCTTTTAAATCTTTCAGACTATTATGCACGCTGTCCCAGATGGTGCATTCACCATTCAAATTTCGTAAACGACGGCAGACAAACGGTTAGTCAAATGGGAGAAAATGTGCGTAATGTCAGTGTCTACTTCTTACAAAGCAAAAAAGAATTAATCGTTTCGTGTAGTATAGAAGAAAAACTAAAAATTGACAATCTAAATTTTGTTGTCTAACTTATTTCATGTAAAATATACTGAAATAACATTTTGACCTTATAATGGCACATTTTTACGCACGATTAAAATATGGAATCCTTTGTAGTTTTTACGCATTTGTAGATTTTCATACAATTTTTTTGGGGTTACATTAAATATAAGGTGTACGAAACACATGACGATACTATAAAAACACTACAAGATTATGGTTTAAGAGAATTTCGTCAAAAAATAGACGTATTTTTCAAAATTTTATAGAGTCGACATTGAAAAGAGCTCTGTTTTATATCAATAACTAAGGATAACAGTTTAATTTATTTTGATGATGTACTTTACCATAGTAAATAACTATGTACAGTTGTTGTTTCAATTACTTTCTTGTCACTTTTCTATTGCGTTTCCAGCAATAGGTAGGTGTAAAGCAAAAAAGTACGAGTGATTTATGCCAATAAATCCAATGATCCAATTATACATGATTGAAATCAACAAATTATATTTTTTTCTAATATAGTGAAAGGCACCTACGATTTGCATTTAAAATGAGAAAGTTCGTACAAAAACTTCGAAACGATTAAAAACTTCAGAGGTTTAAACGCTATGTTTCAATTCTGAGTAAAAGTATGCTTTCATAATATCAAAACGCTATTCCGGTATCTTTTACATGAAATAGGTTGAACGACAGAATTTAGATTGTAGGTTTTTAGTTTCTTCCCTATAGTACACATATGGTTCAATTTCCTAAAAGTTTTCATCATCAAAGTAGTAGGCCTTGACGTCTTGACTAAAAGAGCTTTGAAATCAAGAAGCAGTAATAATGGCACTCTATAATGAAACTCTACAAATAAGTCCACGTATACACAAATTAACGCTAGTAAACGGATGTACGGATGTTCCCCCAAGGAGGCCTTGGGGGAAGGAGTCAGTAGGTCGAACAGTGTTACTTCTGCAATCACCAGCACCGCCAGTTTCTCTGCTCCAGCTATTACTTTTTTCGCACACAGACAGACCACCGTCGGTTTTGTACATGAGCTTCCTGTCACTAGTGTAACTGCATACCATCCTAAGAAGATAAGACTGTGAATTAAGGCTGCTCTCTAGGGCATCCAGGCTATCATCATGTCCAACGTCACTAGCATAACTGAGGGCGTTTGCTTATTATAATGTCTCTAGTATATTATTTAATGCTGCATGTTCACCTGATCGTGAGTGTATTATTTAATACCCATAGTATATATTCACCAAATTTACACATTAATAGTCAATCCCTTTTGCTGCTGACTTTTACACATTTATATTGAGATTTTACTTTCATAGTTACGTATTCTTATTTAATCGCCTTTCTGATAACTGTTTTCCTTTTTATATTATTTCGCCATTGTCTAATATACCTGTTTCCATGCTTACTTACTTTAAATAAAGAATTAGTCTAATAGTGTTCTTTTAGTTGCTGAATATCTGTAAGGGAAATCTTATGTAATTTATTGTGTTAATTGAGCTACGACTTACTAAGAAATATTACGCGTGCTATCATTTGCTCTTATCACCCATTTACATTAACATAAATCACCAACTATTTAGGACTTTCGCGGCAGCCAGCTACTTACTGTACTTTTCCTGTCCAGATAAACCAAGGCTCTCTGTGTCAGTCGTTCGTAATCTGCAGCATTCTTGTTACTATCGATAAGGCGGTAATGAGGAAACCAAAATTAGCATGCCTGCGGAGCAGTAGTGAATTATCTATTCAATCAAATGCTTTACTAGTCAGTAAAAACTGCTTCAAATATTGTTAATATTATCAAATTGAAATTGAGTAAGTTTTGCTAAGTTTGTTATGACGAAACTATGGATAGCATAAAAATTTTAGAAAAATGTTAAGTTTTAGCAACTTTGGAGAAGTTGTTTATTATTGTAGTTGGACGTTAATTTAGAATACATTACCTCACTTATATACAGATACTATTAGCATTCGGAAAAAGTTTAAGAACGAAGTGAAAATTGAAGAAGGCACAGGGGAGTAACAAAAGTGCCGGCACGATCTGTAAATAAGTACTTGAAACATTGTCATCATCCTTAGATTTGGAATTTTTTTTAATGTATGAAAGAGCTTTGGATGCCTGAATGAATAGGTACATTAATTAGGATACTACTGAAACAATTTTTCACGTCAATAGCAGACAATGGGAGAGGTAATGTGGACAAAAGACAAATGCCGGTATCCCAACTGTCCATTGACTTTCGGGATTAACTTCCAGGGTGCTACTAAAATCAAAAAATTGCAGAGAGTGGGAGAGGTTCACTGTTAATACGATGTGGTACAAATAAGTTGAAGTAATAATATATTTTAGCACAGAAACATTATAAGCTAATTCAGTATTAGCACATATATGTAGTTAGAAAAGATCATTCGGTATCCGAGAATGCCGTACATACATATATTGACATAGTTAGCGTTTTGTAAATAAAAGGTATAATTTTTACTAGGAGCTAAGTGTGGAAGATTACGATTACTAAAATCAAAAGACGAATTTATACTAAGAAGCTCCGAATCTGCATCAACCATGTGTGTAATCTCACATGTGACTATAATAAGATAGATTTTTATTAACACTAAATCTAGAATGCGGCGTTTATGGTTGAAGATTGTATTAATTTGTACTAAATCGATGATGTTAGTAAAGGTATTTGTAAGTTATTTTTATGTCACTTATGTCAGCATTATTAAAGTGCGTGACGTTGAAATAAAGGTAAACATTTTTCATTTTCACTAGTAGCAGAAAATATCAGGAGGAATATATAACAAAAACAGTTAACTTAATAGATTTTAGTAGAGGGACTCAGCCAATTCTCAAACCTCCTGATTGACCTTAACCGCAATGCATGCTGGAACGGTCAAGGTCAACGAGGAGGTTCTAGAATCCGCTGAGCCCGAGGAGGTTTCAATGTCAATGTCATTTCAATGTCGAAGTCATTTCAATGTCGAGGTCATTTCAATGTCGAGGTCATTTCAATGTCGAGGTCATTTCAATGTCGAGGTCGTTCCAATGTCAAGGTCACTTTGATGTCAAGAGCGATTTGGGGTCGAGGTCGTTTCAATGTCAAGGTAGAGGTCAATACAA